>WBNM01033726.1:54423-64427 GCA_013399055.1 Ramphastos sulfuratus | reverse complement strand
GAGGGTGCACTGATTCCTCTGTCCATGGCACTGACAAAGATGTCAAACAGCACTGGTGCCAGCACTGACCCCTGAGGGATGCCACTTGTCACTGGTTTTCAGGTGGACATTGTGCCCTTGATCACCACTCTCTGTGTGCGACCATCCAGCCAATTCCTTATCCAGCGAGTGGTCCACACATCAAGTCCATGTTTTTCCAGTTTGGTGACCAGGATGTCATGTGGGACAGAGTCAAATGCCTGATGAGTAGTATGAAGAGACTGCAGAGGAAATTTCATATCCTTTTATCCTATGTTTCTTCTACTTAACAGTAACATTAACTTTTACAGTAGACCATCAGCATGGGAAGTCATGCACTTTTAGTTAGCTTCAGATCATTTTGCACAGTTCAAGTAGAGGCTTGTAAAAAGTCTTTTCCATATCACCTTCTGAGAAGCATAGATTAACTCAAAACATTTCATGTCCAGCTACATAATTAGGGTGTTTTACAGCAGTGCTGCAAGGCTTTTACACTAGAGGGAAACAATATGCAGATTATTTGTTGCTGTTTCCTTGATGGCTCACTGCTGGCCTTCTGGACTTTAAAGACCCATCCTCTTCTTTGTTTCCCTGAAGTCAGGCAGGCAGTATTTGTTTTACACATGTATGCCTCATTCAGAGTTGCTGTGCTTGCTCTGGTGATGTGGCCTTCCTGGATGCTAATGAATCCGTCCTGTTTTGTAGTCTACTGGTTAGTGCCTTTCATTAGTTTAAGTGCTTACTTTGGGCATAATACTCAAATGTCCTCCAACTGTGATGAATCCACGTTCACTACATTAGTGTTACCTTGGGACAGCACTAATTGGAATATTTCAATGAGAGAAATCAGATCATTCCTTGTAAAAAGAAAACCATGATGATGTCTGTATCATTCATTGGCTTGCTGAGTGGGATAAAAAGTCAAAACATAAACAATATGCACTCTTCTCTCCAGGGACGTTCTCTCTGTCTGGACTCTGGGTCGCTTGATCCAATCACCTTTCCTGCTAACCCTCACCTGCTCTGACACCTCATTGAACCTGGCCTTCATTCATTTAAACCAATAATGGAAGATTCAGGAATGAGAAGTAAGGAACAATTTAACTCTTCTGTCTATGGGTTATTCTTAATTTGAAAACTAGATCTCACTGAGACAGGCCCTCTAATTATAATTGTTCCTAAATGAAAACAGCAGGGAGTTCTGAATACCATGAATCCATTATTATTAATCCTTATTCATAAAACACATGGGTTTGTATAATTGCTTTTTATAAAACATACATTCTGTTGACATCTATATCTGTGTACTAGATTTCAGTTGTATTTCAATTAATTATTCGATTACTTGTCAAGGTTAAATACTGCTTAGTGATTTCAATCTGCTTCCCATTTTCACCTATTTTAATACATTTCTTTTCTTACTGACAAGGGTGCTTTAAACTGATACTGAATACTGGCTATGAAAGGGTAGATGTATCTAATGTTTTTCTCCTTTACGTACTCTTCCAGAATAAACTTTGGCACCCTCTGCCACAACAAGCTCCTGGCAAAGCTGACAGTTTGTGGCTTGGACAGNAGAGAGATGTTGAGGTGCTGGAAGGTGTCCAGAGAAGGGCAGCAAGGCTGGTGAGGGGCCTGGAGCACAGCCCTGTGAGGAGAGGCTGAGGGAGCTGGGGGTGTGCAGCCTGCAGAAGAGGAGGCTCAGGGCAGACCTCACTGCTCTCTGCAGCTACCTGAAGGGAGGTTGTAGCCAGGTGAGGTTGGGCTCTGCTGCCAGGCAACAGCAACAGAACGAGGGCACAGAGTCTCAAGCTGTGCCAGGGGAGGTACAGGCTTGATATTAGGAGGAAGTTCTTGACAGAGAGAGTGATTGGCATTGGAATGGGCTGCCCAGGGAGGTGGTGGAGTCGCTGTCCCTGGAGGTGTTGAAGCAAAGCCTGGATGGGGCACTTAGTGCCATGGTCTGCTTGATTGGCTAGGGCTGGGTGCTAGGTTGGGCTGGGTGAGCTTGGAGGTCTCTCCCCATCTGGTTGATTCTATGATTCTATGATTCTATTGCTATGCCTCAAATGCTTTGTATTTTCCAAATGTTATTGTGCACGTTCTTCATCAGTCACTTAACATTTAAACCACACATATGAGATACTTGAATTAGCTTCTTACAAAGTGCATTTTGGAGAGCAGGACAGGACCCACCAATATCTAAGACCTCTTTAAAACATAGATGCTATAAGTTGACTTTCCCTTTCTCTCTGATTCTTCCTTGGAGGCCTTCTGTGCACCAAAGAATCACAGTTGTTTCTTAAACCAGGAGTGCTAATTCTCAGGCCTTTTGTCTCATCATGAACGTACATTCTTATGATAAAACCAGGAACTGAACCTAAAAATAGCTCCTAAAATTCTGTAGATAATTTTAGATATCTTATGCAACTCTGGAGAAACATCCTGTATCCCTCAGCAGGTAAGTCATTCAGAAGCTACTGTTTCTGCTACTCTCTCTTCCTTTTAGGAGTGGTAGTCTGCTTTGTTATTAATTTATATTTTTTAAAGTGAAAATGTGGGGAAAAGATCTATTTCTTACTGTGAGGAGTGGCCACTTTATGGAAGCTTATGCACAGTAAGTTCTGCTAAAAAGTTATGTCATGTAACATTCTTCCCTATATTTAATTTTTTTTTAACATTTGGAATCACTTTAAATGAAGCATCTGCTATCCTGAAAGTGAGCTTACTATGCTGCACTGATGGAAGCGCAGTATGGCTGTAGAAAACCAGCTTACAGAGCTGAATAACTGAATCAGAAAATCATTTCAGTTGGAAGGGAACTTTGGAGACTAATTCAACCTCCCACTTAAACCAGGGTTACTTTCAAAGTTGGATGAAGTTGCTCAGGGCCTTGTCCAGCTGAGATTAGAAAATCTCTGAGGATGGGGAGTCCACAGCCTCTTTGGATCACCTATTCCAGCCCTTAACCAATTTGTTCCAGTGATTACTCAAATCTGATAGTACGGAGTCATAAAATAAAACTAATTAATTCAAGTTTTGCATTTGCTGGATTAATAATGTTATGCTGTTTTTTGTCAGCATTATGAGAGTTAAACTGTTACTTTAAAAATGTTTGAATATTTCATTCCTTTCAGTTCTCACTAGGAAATGCTGCCACATTTGATAAACCTGCATTATTGTAGTGACTAATGGCAAAGCTCCTTTGTAATTCCTTGTGCCAGCTAAGGTTTCTGAGACCTTTTGCAAAGTCAGCACTGTACATTACATTTTGAAAACCTTGTCAACTACTGTGATGTCATCTTGAGAGACAATTCTTCACCTAATAATTTGCATCAATCAGCTGAAATATTAATTTATCCCCCTCCAAAATATTAGCAACATGTTTTGGGGTTGATCATCCTACACTATCCTAGTTATAAAGCAAAAATTGCAAACAGGTAGAAAAATTCCTACTCCATGCAAGCAAGGTGTTGCTTAACATTGGTTTTGATCACATCATCAGAGCTAGCTGCCATGTAAGTAGAATTTTAAATAAATTGCTTCTGTATTAGTTTAGTCAGCTGTTGAAATAAATTTATTCTAAGAGTTCAGAACCAGATTTTCATCATAAGTGCATTGATAGAAAATGTATTGGGATTTAATCAACCTCTCTCTGAGTCTCACTTAAGCCTGTGTAGGTTTATGCTATATCAAGTGGTGGTGCTTAATCCAAGTTCTTCAAATCACCTAGGTGAATTACTTTAGTATATGTATAATTGTGCATAAAATGCAAGCTGAAGAGCTGTTTAGATCCAAGTGTGTATAAGGTGACTGCAGCCAGATCATGTAAACACACTGGAATGGAGTGCTCAGTGAATGGCTTCAAAATGCATTCTGATGTCAGACTGATGGCAGTCCGAATCACAGTAGGTTTTTATTGTATTTAGACTTTAATTTGTTTTTATTGAACTGTTCCCACGTGTTAACACAGATTTTAGGGCCAGTTTTTAAAGTTTGTGATAGACATTTTAAGAAAATAATAGCCTCAGAAGTGCCTAACTTCTGAGACTAATATTAAACATAATGTTAATAGAGCAACTTCAAATCTGGATCCAAATTTAGAAGTTCTTTTGTTTTTATTTAGAAAAAAAAATATGTGCTGTGATGGAAATTCTTAAGACTTGAGATTTTTGCCATTGAAATCCATGGTAGAAACCAAACCCTTCTCTGTTTCAGAAGAGAGAGGATTTGAATTTTGCAATACTAGAGAGACCCTAAACCAAGATCTTTAGATGAATGTGTCACAGAATCACAGAGTTTATCAGGTTGGAAAAGACTTTTGAGATCATCAAGTCCAACCTATCACCCAACACCATCTAATCAGCTAAACCATGGCACCAAGTGCCACATCTAGTCTCTTTTTACACACTTCCAGAGATGGTGACTTTACCATCTCCCTGGGCAACCCATTCCAATGGCAAATCACTCTTTCTGTGAAGAACTTCTTCCTAAACCTCCCCTGGTGCAGACTGAGGCTGTCCCCCCTCATTCTGTCACTGGTTTCCTGGGAGAAGAGACCAATCCCCACCTGGCTACAACCTCCTGCCAGGTAGTTGTAGAGAGCAATGAGGTCTCCCCGAACCTCCTCTTCTCCAGGCTAAACAACCCCAGCTCCCTCATAAGGCTTGTGCTCCAGCCCCCTCACCAGCCTTGCTGCCCTTAAACTAAGGGCACAACTAAGGGATGCAGTATATAGTTTTCAGTAATTGTGTGCCCTTTGCAGCTTCAGCTGGTATTGTTTACTGATGTACTCGCATAATTTCCTGTCCTAAACAGATTTATTTCTGCCTTAGAATGCCCAGAAGTTGTTGCTTTCTGTATTAATGATGGATTAATTGAATTTCAGTGTTTGTATCTTGCCCATCCCTTTACCAGATGTATGTTAGGAAACCATTACGTAAGGACATTTATGTGAATAAATGTACTGCAGCCCTGGTTGCTGTCTGCATTGTGAAAATTGCAGGTTTGTTGTCTTTTTAATATGGTCCCTACCTCTTCTCGTGCCCAGAATGAACATTTACCAAATTAACTCAATTCCTGTAGTTATCAAAGTGTAATTTATCTTGCATAAGCAGGGCAAAAAAAAAAAAAAAAAAAAAAAGTCCATAACATTTAATTGTTTAATTTCAACCACTGTATCTAGTATCAGTCAGTACTAAAAGAAACTGTATAGATTTGTAGTTACTAAATGTAGAGTATTGGATGATGCTTCAACATAGGACATGATTTTAAAGAGCAATTGCCTTTTTCTCTTCAGAGCATGTCAGCTGCAACATTTGAATCTCTCAGAATTTTTGGAAGTACAGTGTAATGTACTCGTGGCTTACTGGTCTTTAGTTCATCATTTTCCAGCACCTTATTGTGAAGATATCTCAATTTGTGACCATACCCTTGATGTGCTCCCATCTTCTATTTTCCAGACTCTTATGTGTTGTGGAGAGATGTGAAGAAATCACTAAATATTTTTCTGTGCCATTTTCTTAACCTTATTTGATTCTTTTTTCTTCCAGATGATGCAGTAGAATCACATTCCACTTGACCTGAGGGGGAGGGAGTGACTCACTGATTCCCTTGAGCAGAATCAAGTGCATGCAACGCCAAAGGCCCTCTAGCTTACAGTCTTTTTATTTTTCCACAAAAGCTTCTCTGTACTTCATAAAAGAATATACTTAATAGTTCAACAAGTTGTGGTTTGCCTTTCCTGTCACCAGAGAGTGCAAGAGAAATGGAGGCAGAGAAAGAGAGAGAGGGATCACTAGTTCAGGTTCCAGTGCTAATCCTGCCAACAGGAGTCTTCAGTGTATGGGAGTCCTGTCTGGTGCTCTTTGCCACTCCCTTTCATCCTCATCCCTCAATACAGACTGTCCCCTTTGAAAGTTTCATTTCTGGCCAGAACTTGAGAAGTTTTTTTCAAGGACTTGGCATCTGTTGCGAGTGTTTGAGAATTCCTCAGAGAAGCTTAGGGAAGTCTTCACCCCACACAAACTTTTACCAAGTTCTTTCTTTGTCATTCCACATTTCCTGATGAGCAAATGATCCTTTGCTCAGAGAGATGTATGTGTCATCAAGAGATACCAGGACTGGTGTTCAGTTTGTTGAGCTTTCCACTTGGTCTTCCACAAGCAGACCCGCTGATTGTTTTCAAGGCTTTCTACTTCTAATATTACTTAAAAAAACCTTAACTCTCTTTATTTTTAATGTAATAGTATATCTTAGTCCTTTAAATTTTTTAGATAACATGCATCTTATATGTTGATTGATATGCTATAAAATTTCTCATTGTTTTTTCCTTTTCTCTGAAGGAGAATTAACTCAAATGGTAGTTGAGGTTGCACTGCTGCCTTTTTTACATGACTACTTATATGTTTGTCCAGTAGTAAACAGGCCTTTGTGATCCTTAGTGTTTGCTTCAGTGCTATTAAGTAGCAAGTAATTCTTAACACCTTCTCTTAAATAGGTTCCTTAGTTTTCCAAACTATTCTTTTCAGATGTGTTCCCTTAATAGACTGAGACCTTTTTATCCCCAAGGATGTTGAGATTAATGTTGCCCTGTTGCTCATCTGTTTCATAATTACTACTTGAACCAGCTACTCTGTATTACTTAGGACTTAACAGAGAATAATCTCTCATCTTGTGTGCTCTGGAATTAGCTGTACAAGAGCATTTGTTTAAGAAATCACTTCTTTAAGCCTTGTTCCATTTAGCAGAATGCGAAATACATTGTAAATATATTTGTAATGTGATAGGAAGCATGTCTTCCTATAAGCACACATTGTGAGACATTAAAATGCCACTGGATTTTGTTTAGAGAAGTGATGTACCAGTGTCACTGTTTGCTAATGGAACGTCATCTGCAGTGGTGCAGCTGACGTTTTCAGACAGATATAAACCCTATGGTTTATATCTGAGGCAAACAGCTAACACCGTATTTCCCTTGTGAACACCTTACTGGAAGCATATAAAATGTCTTATTTGGCTAAAGACTCCTTTCTTTGCCTCTATAGCTCTCACAAGACCTATTGGTGCCCCTGCGAGAGCTGCCTGCCCGCATGCGTGGGATGGGACACCGAGAGAGGGGGCGGAGAAGGGCTGGCGTCCGAGTCCCCGGGGACATCAGTGCAAGGATGTCGTAGGTCCTGGTGGCTCCTGAAGCCATGACTGCCCAGTACCAGTGATACTGGCTGGAGACGTCCAGGCTGGGAGAGGCCAAAGGAATTATGTGTGCCAGAGCTGAATGGAAAAGCTAAACGGCGCAAGGGTGAGAGGTTATAACCTCTTTGCGTGACTGCATTGCTTCCTGTTCCTTGCAAACATAGATGCTGAGTCTGTAAAATGTCACTTGCACCCCTTATGTATAGGTATAATTCCAGCCAGCTACACCAATTAATAGAACTTTCTCTCAGGCGTTTCCTCAGAGATAGCAGTCAATTCTGGAACAATCAAAAGGAGATGCTGGCTGCTGGTGTGATGTGTGATGTGCAGGTGCTCCCATCCTCCCCATATTGCATATACATAGCTTTTCTGACTACAGTTTTGTTTTTCATGATCATTGAAGGAAATACAAGCTGCAGCTTCCAGCTAGAGCCAATGGCCAAAATTTCTCCCCAGTTGCTGTTTTCTCTTTTCACTTTTAGTAATGGTAGGTTTCGAACACGTGGCTCAAAACAGCCTTTCCACTTTCATTAACCAAATACTCTTCTGTTCTAATTTCTGAGTTGTGAAAAAGAACCCACAAGATAAAAATTTTACCTCTATTGAAGTTAACATCACACATTAGTATTGATCTCAAGAGGCCTGGAATTTCACTTTGAGTAATAACAAAATGAAAACACATATACAGTAGAAGAAATTAGAGACACTATAATTAAGTATTTTTCTACATTTGTGTTTAAATATGAAATAAATGTGGAGAAAAAAAATATATTAACATATACCACAAAAATACTCCATTGAATGGAATTTTATAACCAAAGTAAAAAATGCACCAAATACCTATGTCTGCTGATAATGTAAGTAACATTTTAAAGTTTGAAACAAGTCATCACATACATTCAGTAAGTTTTGAACCTCTTTTCATAAGCTTCAGTTTATGAAGGGAACAGTCTTGTAGGTGTAATCTTAGTTTTAGCATCTATATATTAGTATATTATGGAACTGCACAATCTCTTACTAGCAGTTTGGTTAAATGTGTATCAACATTCAAAACATTCTGTCGAATCCAAGAGGAAGCAGTGCAGAAATGCAGGTTCTGGGGAGTTTTGCTTTTCTGAAAGAAGCCAGTGTTATTCCTTTTCCATAGTATTTCCAGAATTAGACTAAGCATCATTGTTACAGACTTTTCCTGTAGCCAGAAAAGAGGTTACATGAAAAGAGCTAACAACATGGAACAGCCACGCAGAGTTACCATCAGAAAGAATAGCACATTTCATACCTCTAAGATCAGCTACTTGGGAATTTTCCAGCTTGTTTCCCTGGCTTGTCCCCCGTCTTGGGTACTCCTGAGAAACTGCAGCCACACAAGTTCCAAAGTGCTTTGGCTGTTTAGGAAACAAATAGTAGGGGAAAAGACTGCTTGTATCTGTTGTGGAAATAACATTCGCTTTATTTGTCTTTGAATGTACACAACCTTTTTTCCCGGTTAGCGCTAAAAGCCCTTTTCTTTCATTAAAGAAATTATTTTTTTGTGGAAGGGGAAGTTTCCTTGGCTGTATATTTGTGTCAAGTTTCAGGTTGCATGAATCTCTTTGCACAGATCTGTTAACGTGCCTTGCATTGTTCCCAATAAACGTGTGGGATTGAAAGCTGCATCTTATCCTGGTGTACTGTCAAAGCTTGAGAAGTGCTCAAAGCTGAAAATAGGGAAAATGAAGCTAACTGACTGGAATGCTTAAATGCATGTTTTTACAAAAGGATTACTCTTCCAAGACAACAAAAGGAGTAACATTAAGTTTACTCAAGAAGATTTAAGAGGAAAATCTCCCACTAAATTAAAACCTAAGTAGAATAGCATGAAAAAAGTCTCCAACATAAAGTAACTAGTTAGTTTTCTGGAAAAAATGCCAGTAAGACTGATGAAATCGTAAAAGAGAAGTAGAAGTAAAATAAATGGAGATTTAAAAATAAATTCTAACAAAATTCATACACTTGTAAAGCCAAATCTGTACTAGAATTAATTGCAAAATTACTGGTTTTATTTTTAATTGTAAACCCAGGCTAGCTATCCAGAAGCTTTTAGGAAAGTATTGAAGTTTATAGTATGGAACTGTTTGCATGACCGTGTAATGTGTGTTTATTTAGCCAGCTAGGTACCCTCTAGTGTGCTAAAGCTGGGAAGGACTATCTTCTCCCGAGCAAAACGTTGGCTTCTCTTGCACTGCTGGCTCAAGCACTAGAGAGATGTCACTTTCTCATCTGTGGGACCGGAAAATGGTGATTTTCCCCATTGGAGAGCTAAGGATGAAAAGTTGTGTCACGGAAAAAATACAGCAGAGATGTGGAATGACTTTTGTGTGGTGTATGAGGCAGGCAGTAAGGTTACATATTATCAACTAAAAATCGCAGTTGACTTCATCTGAGATGAACTGGCGCTGCCCACAGACAGCAGCCGTGGGGCAGTTCGAACGCGTGGCTGAGGGCTTCGCTCAGCCCCAGCAGCCGCTGGCCGGCGGTGGCTCGGCCGACAGGCGAGGAACCGGTATAGTCATCTAAGGGGTAGTAAAAACGTGACTGAATTCGGGGAACGGGGAGAGAGAAAAAACACCAAACCCCAGAGAAAAGGAAAAGGGCAAAAAAGAGACAAATGTAAACAAGAAGCCTCCCGAACGCCGAGGTGCGATGGTGACGCTCGCCACCTCCTGCTCGCGGCTTCCCGCGGCCGCTTCCCCGTCCCTCCGCACGCCGACGCCCGGGCCCGCGCCTGCCACCGCCGCGCGTCCGCGCAGTTC
>WBNM01033726.1:0-54393 GCA_013399055.1 Ramphastos sulfuratus | reverse complement strand
GCCCCCCCGCGCCCCCCCGCTTCCTGCCCCAGGTGCGGTCCCGGGCTGCGCCCACAGTCCAGCGCCCGGCCAGCGCCGCGGGCAGCCCAGGCGCGACCGAGCTGCATCAAGGGCTGTGCGTCGCCGCCCGGGCTTTGCCATGGGGAGAAGCGGGCTGGGAACGACTTTCGGCTGTCGGGTTTAACGGGCCGCGGCTTGTGCCCTCGGGGAGCGATGCCGAAATCTGTACGGGCGGCTGTAGTGCGCCGAGATGCCCTGCCCTGCCCTGCCCGGCGGCCTGAGGGTCGCCGCTCGCTCCTCGGCTGCCCCTGAATGTCAGAGGGCCGGCGGGAGAAGTAATCTTGTGTGCCCTGAAGTACTGCAGAGGAGGTTAATCTGCGGCAGGTAGACCTTTGGCTCACATTTAAATGGCGACGATTACCTGGAGAATTACTGGCCTGGCTGTCACTCATGCANCCTCCTGCTCGCGGCTTCCCGCGGCCGCTTCCCCGTCCCTCCGCACGCCGACGCCCGGGCCCGCGCCTGCCACCGCCGCGCGTCCGCGCAGTTCCCCGCAGTCCCCCCCCAGCCGCCTGGCGGCCCTACCTTCGGCGCAGGCGCAGGCCGGGCGCGGGGGGTCGGCGCGGCGCCCTCGCTCCGCGTCCCGGGCGGTGTCTCAGTGCAGCCATGTCTGGCGGCGCGAGGCGGCGGGGCGGGCATGGTCGGCGGCGCCCTCTGTGAGGCGGCGGCGGACGCGCGGCGGCGGGGAGCACTCATGTCGGCGGGCAGGGATTAGCGCGGCGGACACCCAGCCGAGCGGAGGGGCGGCCCGCCTGTCGCCCCGTTCCCGCGGGGTCTCTGTCGGGAGAGAGCCGTACCCGGCTGGCGGGGGCGGAGGGACATGGCTGACCGGAGCGCGCCGAGCTGCCACCTGCGGCTGGAGTGGGTCTACGGTTACCGGGGTCACCAGTGCCGCAACAACCTCTACTACACGGCGGCCAAGGAGATCGTCTACTTCGTGGCGGGAGTCGGCGTTGTCTACAGCCCCCGTGAGCACCGGCAGAAATTCTACCTTGGGCACCAGGACGACATTATCAGGTACCGCCGCCGCCGCCGCGGGCACTCGAGCCGCATCCCTCAGCGGGCCCCGGGCGCCTCCGTGAGCCCCGGCCCCACATCCCGGCTCAGCCCTGGCCCGGCCCTCGCCGCCCCTCTGAGGCGAGGCGCGAGTGCGCCCCCCCGCGCCCCCCCGCTTCCTGCCCCAGGTGCGGTCCCGGGCTGCGCCCACAGTCCAGCGCCCGGCCAGCGCCGCGGGCAGCCCAGGCGCGACCGAGCTGCATCAAGGGCTGTGCGTCGCCGCCCGGGCTTTGCCATGGGGAGAAGCGGGCTGGGAACGACTTTCGGCTGTCGGGTTTAACGGGCCGCGGCTTGTGCCCTCGGGGAGCGATGCCGAAATCTGTACGGGCGGCTGTAGTGCGCCGAGATGCCCTGCCCTGCCCTGCCCGGCGGCCTGAGGGTCGCCGCTCGCTCCTCGGCTGCCCCTGAATGTCAGAGGGCCGGCGGGAGAAGTAATCTTGTGTGCCCTGAAGTACTGCAGAGGAGGTTAATCTGCGGCAGGTAGACCTTTGGCTCACATTTAAATGGCGACGATTACCTGGAGAATTACTGGCCTGGCTGTCACTCATGCAACTTCTAGGGTAATCTTTCAAGACCAACCTTTCTTGCAAAATTGAGACTTCTCCTGTAGCTCAGTAGTTTAGTCTGCAGGGATGTTTTCAGGTGCTGAAGTTCATGAAAAAAGTTACAAACTGATGCTGCAGAAGATGCGTGCTGGTGTTACTTCTAAATGTTCTTTGCTCCGAGGACGCTTTTATAAGGCTAATGGTGTGATAGCAGAGAGCATTCGAGGAGTGTGAAGGGCAGATGTGTGTCTGAGTCATCAATCCTTCTCAGTAGGTGTCATTGCAGATGAATTTTAAAATCGGATTTTCTTTGCTCTTCCTGTTGGGGCAAGAGCTAGCAGGAGACAGTTTTGTAGGTATTGTGAAGCCCAGAATGTGGGTTTTGTGCTGCTTAGTGCTCCAGGACATACCTTCTGTATGCATTACTCTCACAAGTAACAGGTACTGCCTTTGCAGAGCAGAATAGGTGCGATGCCGTTCGTTTAGGCTTTTAGATGCACTGGAAAACTTGGCCATAATGGCCACCTTTTTTCTTCGTTTAAATCTGGTTTTTGGAAGAAATGTAAATACAAATGAGATGTGAAATACGACTGCAAATGTCCCTTAGGATGTTATGTCTGTAGTGTATCTCTTCTTGGTGCTAATAATGTGAAGGAAAAAATAGGCAGGTATGTACCATTATAGACTGTTGTGCTGTAGATACTGAATCAGAAGTTTGAATCACTGTAATGCACATCATTTAATGCTTTAACATTCTCCTTGTGATCCATGGAAGTGTTTCTTAAGAACACCATCTGTCTCTGTTGTTAGGTGTTGCAGGAAATCCAGATCTGCAACTTCCCCATTGTCCTTCGAAATGTTGGCTCATTACTTGTTCTGATCTGATGTCCAAGGTCAGCATAGTGTAATTTTACATGTTCAGTACCGTGTGTTCATGAGTGCTTCTACATGACACTGTTTCAGTGTGACTTCTATCGTGGGGATGTACTGTAAGAACTGCATATTTGGAGGTACAGCTGGGGAAATCGTTCATGTTTTCCTGTGGTGGCATTTTTTTGCTCGCCGTCTCTCAGTTTTGATATAATGTGTTACATTTGGCCAAAATGTGACAGAAGTCGTTACTCAAAATGTACTAAAACAACCAAAAAAATCTGTCAAAAGTCAGCAGACCAGAGAGAAGGAATATGACTTGATCTGATTTGTGTAGGCATGTACTTTTTTTGCATGGTACTTTATCCCAGTGTATTGCAGTTTCTCCTGCTTTGAGTTGTATTGATGTTGAGAGAATATAATTCCAAGTATGTTAAAGCATTGCAGTCCTATGCAGTTAGACTTTTGCATGCTTCTTAAATGTAAAAGCTATCAAAAAATATTGGTATGCTTATAGAAGAATGCTCCATGTAAAAGCAGTATGGCTGTTTCTAATAAGATTAGCGATCAGTGTTTCACTTGCTTCTTTTTCTAAAAGCCACATGGTACCATTTAAAGGTCATCATCCTGTATTTTTCCTGATTAAACTTGGGTACCTCGATGTATTGATTCTCAATATTTAAAGCAGTCATAGTAGGAAGGTTAAGTAGCAAAAATTTGGATTTTTAAAATATGAGAAAGAGTGCAAAAAATGGAATTATGTAATACAGAATCTGAAGATAACAAACTTTAGTGTTGCAAAACCCCCAATATTTGTGTTTCAGTAGGCTCAGCAAGTACTGTCCCAATGCTGAGGCATTCGTGATGTTTTCATGAAAGCAATGGGAGGTTTGAGTGTCTTTTTACTAGTATGGGATCTTACTTGTGACAGCAGATCTGATGTTTGAAAGTCTGATATATTTAAAGAATCAAGCTTCTATGAGCACAGCTCCATAGCTACAAAGACTAAACAGGATACGTTGTATGCTATATGGTGATATTATTAGTACTCTTCATTATGAAAACTTTTGTATCATTACCATACTTTGGATGACATTCTATTTTAAGCACCAGGCAGGAAGAGAGGAATTGCAATTCTGAAGTCACGGATCAGTTCACAGAATCACAGAATGTTCAGGGTTGGAAGGGACCTCCAGAGATTGAGTCCAGTCACCCTGCCAAAGCAGGATCACCTATAGCAGGCTGTACTGGAATGCATCCTGTTGGGTTTTGAAAGTGTTCGGGAAAGGAGACTCCACAACCTCTCTGGGCAGCCTATTCCAGTGCTCTGTCACCCTCGCTGTAAAGAAATCTCTCCTTGTGTGGAGGTGGAACCTCCTATGTTCTTATTGGTACCCATTGTTCTTTGTCCTGTCACTGGGCACCACCCAAAAGAGACTGGCACCTTCATCTTGACACCTACCCCTCAGCTATTTATAAACATTGGTAAGATCTCCTCTCAGCCTTCCCAAGACTGAAGAGCCCCAGTTCTCTTGTCTTCCTTCATAGGAGAGATGTTCAAGCACTGCACTCATAGCTCTCTGTGGACTGTCTCCAGCAGATCCTTGTCTTCCTGATTCTTTAATACTAAAAAGACAATATTAGATTAGTGAACAGCTAGGTGATATTTTGGTTCGGAAAATTGTTTTCCACCGGTAACAATTAGTATGGCTTTTGCTGTGATATTTTAGCTCCTTTTATTAAACATAAATGTACAAAATCTATCCTAAGATTTTTTTTATGTGATATTTTAGCGTAATTTATTTCTAATAAAAAGGTCTAATCTCAATTTTAATTAGTGGCCATACTCTCTCCAACCCTGAGCCTTGGTTAACTGTGTACTGAAAATAGGAAAACTTTCTCTCAGTGTTTTGTCCCTCATTGCCATTGATTGCTCCGTTGCAATAGACAAGGGGATAGTTAAGATCACATGGGCCCTTTTTTATTAGTCTGAGTTTTGAACTGAACAGTCTAAGTCTTGTATCTTCCATTTGTCTCTAGAAAGACTTCTTTTGCTTTCCGATGAGCTTTCAGTTTTCATCTTTTGTTTTTTTACCTCTTCTGAAAACATCTACCCTGAAATTAACCCAGTGCCCTGAAGGACAGAGAATATAATCTTTTCTGTCTTGATTATCTCCTATTTCTTAGACGTCTGTACATTTTTATTGTTGTGGTCCCAGGTGTGTGTGGACACTTGTGGAGCATGTCACTTAGATGCAGAAGTGCTTTGAAAATATGCATCTTTTGGGAGTGCTGGTAACTTTTTTTTTCCCTTGCATTTTTAGGAGTAAAGAGGGAGGCAAATTTTGTACCTGAAAACTGAGGTGACTTGCTTTGGTTATGCCAGCAGCATAACTTGAACATCTGCTGTGCTTGCAGAAGTTAAGGTCCCCTGTCCAGCCTAGGCTGTGTGTGTGTAGGAGATTCTCATGGTTTCTTCAAAATGAGTGTTATTCCTACAAAGCTGCTGATTTAAAGTAGGTGTTCTGTAGGATTTCATAAATCATCAGAGTAGCTTGTGAGGTGTAGATTGGTTGGCTTTATGGTAGAGAAGGAAAAAATGTCTTAGTGTGTTCAGATGACATGTTTTCTCTGTTCTCTCTTCATAATTTTAGTGGTTTATAGGGCATGGGTTATTTAATGTAGGCTGTCGTTCTCTGAGAGACCTTAGGGGGATCATAGTTAATCCTAATCTGTATAAAGATTCAGAAGATACCCCCTCCAGAGTATTAATTTACCATACTGGAAACTGATGCTCATGTTGAGTTTTCTTATTTGTCTGGACTTATTAAATCAAGTCTGTGTCTGAAGGATACAGATGTATCTGATGGAAGGTGGGAAGATTGGAAACCCTGAACTCATCAACCTTTTAAAATGTCTGCCTGCCTGGCCTTTGCTGTTACCAGGACTATTCTCTATGCTGACATGCACCAAGGCCATGTGTATCTTTATGCCAGCACAAAGCTGCTGCACAACCATGCAGGTCAGAGAAAGAACAACTACGTTTCTCTGTCAAAGGGAGACAAATTCAAGAGAATTGTTATTGCTCTCCTACTTTTAAAATGTCCCTCGTGAATTAGCTGGAAAATAATAGCCCTGTTGAATATACTTTGTACAGCTGTGTCAGCAGTAAACTGTGACTGCTTGAGTAAGATGACTGTGATAGATTTAGATTTTGTTGATAAAGGTAGTAGCTGGCACGTCTTGTGCTAGAAAACACACATGAATTTCTACTGATAATACCATGTCTAGCTTTACTGTAAGGAAACCATAGCTTGTGTCTAGTAAGTTAATTTTCCTATTAGTCAAAAACATTAGTGTTTTTCCTTGACTTTGTCCAAGTTAGAGGAAAGAAATTATGTTTTATTTACCCTAGGACTCGAGCAGAGTTCTGATTTTAGAGGAGGCGTAACTTAGATGATTTTTCAGAAAGTATTAAAATTCTTTACTATTAAGAGGAGCTAACAGATCACTGCTATTCAGTTTGGTTAAAAATGTTTGGTTCTTTCCCCCTTCCTTCCCCTCTGTATCCAAGATTGTAGAGAGGTAAATAGTGTGCTTAAAGAAAGTAGAGGTATATGTGAGACAGGTAGAAAGAATGACAAAGCATTTCTCTGTATTCTGAAAGAGATAAGATTTGGCTGTTTCAGCAAAATAGTTTACTTGTCTAAATCACAGCTTTCGTTAAGTCAGTTTTTCTTATTTATTGCTGCAAAGTGTAGGAATCACCTTGGATTTTTTTTCTCAAGGAACAAAAAGAAGCAACCAAAACTCTGGTCACTCTAATCTGTGATCTTTCATGGCACTTTGAGACTTCATCTTTCTGTATTTCAGACTTTAGCTCTATCTACAATAGATTGTCCTGCCTGAGATTCTGTCATCTTGCTCCTTTATTCCAAGGTGAAATAAACCATTTCTTTCTAGCGTCAACATTTCTGAGGCTCTAAAATCATGTCTGAGGCTCTAAAATCATGGCTGCTCCCCGGTGGTAGTGCTGTCCACTGACTGAGGATTTTCTGCCTGTTTATGCACTGTCATCATGAGTCTAACTCAGCAGCTAAGAAATTGTTGGACTCTTACCACTTGCGTTCTAAGACTGGTACTAGGTAATGTTCTCCAGGAGGCAGGTCTGGGCTTCCTCTATGTGTCTGTTACCTATGGTTTGCAAACAGAAATTCTAGCAGTGCAGTGATTAGTCAAATCCTAGCTTTAAATGACATCTCTGGTCTTTTCCTCATCCTCTATTTTGTTAACTCTGCATTGTTATGACTTTTGGTGACCTGCTGTTGGACTTTATCTGTAAAGATGCTGTGTATTTCTGCCTCATTTTATCCTTCTGCCTTGCTTTGTTGCCCCTTTTCGTTAGGTTCATGGAATGTAAACCTTATGAAAGAGGAGAATGCGTTTCCTCAGAAAAAGGAAAGGTTTCACAACAATGTAGAGGGAAGGTATTTTATTTCCATCTTTTCTATTCCTCTAACACCCTAAGATCCATCCTAGTTCTCAAAAACCTCAACAGATCAGTAATTGAAAGTTAAGATGTCTGCTCTCAGGTTTGTTGTCTTGCTTCTGTCTGGAACAAGTGGTGTATTTCTCTGTCAACTCATGATGACAGTCAAGCATAAATGTTAAGCAATAGATACTATGTATAGCTACAGACTTTTATCAGATGGAGTTCTGTCATTTGATTTGTCTGCAGATCTGTGAATTTTCACCAGGAATTTCATGGTTAGTTCTGTGTTTCAAATTCCAGAGAATGTAATCGAATTAATATTACAGTTACCACATGAGGAAAAATGTCTTAACTATCTATTGCTTGTGCATCATTTTCCATCTCCTCTTGAATTAGTAATTTAACAGGGGGGGAAAGAATCTCCAGCATGTTCTGATGAGGAATTCTTTGCATGCCCTTGAATTCTATGCATTCCAGGTATTTCTTTTCTAGAAGAGAACTCTTATTGTTTGTTTATTTGCACAATCTCCCAAATAATTTCAACAATCATAGCCTTTGAATAAAGACAGTCATCATCCCTTGAAATATCTAATAACTTTACCAGAGGAAATCAGGAGTAGAATCCTGAAATGTGTCATATGTGGAAGCACCTCAAAATGTTGTCTGTATAATACTTAGGAAACCTACAAGGGATTACGGATTATTTAGGCGAGTCCTGGGAAACCAGTCTTTGTTCTTAAGTGCAAAAGAAAGTCTTTGCTAGGAATCCTTCCCCTCTACTCAGTGCTGGTGAGGCCACACCTTGAGTACTCGATCCAGTTCTGGGCTTCCCAGTACAATAGTGATATGGTGCTGTTAGTCCAGTGATGGGCCGGAGAGAAGATGAAGGAACAGGCCATCTCTCCTGAGGAACAGTTAAGAAACTTGGAGCCATTTAGCCTAGAAAAGAGGAGGCTCAAAAAGGGATCGTGTCAATGTATATAATGTGTACCTGAAAAGGAAGCATAAAACAGATGGAGCTGGGATGTCCAGTGACACATCAAGTGACTTTCTAACCCAAAATCAAAATCGGACCCCAATGAAAGTGGCGCTTTCATAGTTGGAAGTTCAGTTCTGGAGCTTCAGGATTCTGATGACAAATGTCCATTTGGTATCTTCTCACATGCAAATTCAAATAAAAATAATGTCATGTAAGTCTAAGTAAATTATTTTTGAAATTATTTTGTCTTGAGGAGATGAGACGTGGAGAACAGATTGTGGGGCGTTTGCTTACAGTGAAATGTTTACTGTGAAACAGCTGTAACAGTCTTCCAGCAGCAGCTTGTGGAGTATATACAGGTGCATTGCTGTTCAGGTGTGCTGACTGGGGTTTGTTCTCTGTGCACATTCAATGGGAGTGCTACGTTTGTGCTTCAAAGAATGAGAGCAATCATCTAATATGTACCATTCTAAGAGCTATATTACAGCAACTCAAATCACTTGAGTACAAATACATTAACTTAGTGAATTAGTTGTTGTGGATAAGGCATTTTCCTGTTCTGGATACAGTATTTTGAGGGACTGTTTTTTTCCATGAAAGTTGAGATTAGCAACTTAAAAATTGGGTCTTCTCCATAGCTTATTCTTAGACTTAGGTGGAGCCATGTTTGTTTTGTTTATAGTAATGATAAATCCATCTACTCTCATTTAGTTATCTCCAGATGATCTTTAAGGGCATAATCAGTTTATTTCCCTTCACTAAAGAACTCATAATTTAGGCCTTATTAAGTCATGTCATAATTAAACTGAGTCCACCTATGAGCCTTAAGCGTAAGTATCTTTTCACTATCAGTCAAAATGGCATTTCTTACAGAAGAAGTAATTGCTAAGGTAAGAAGTGAGGTAACTGTTCTGCTGACTGCCTCATTTATGCCATGGTTCACAAGGACAAAGCCCCTGTTAAGCTCTGTCCAGCTTTTCATGTTAAGTGATCTCAAACTGTCAAATGTGTGGAAGTCTGGAGAGATTTGTGTTCATACCTTAAACAGATCAGTCAGAGAGAGAACGATCTGGTTTTTTTTCTTTTCTTGAGGAAAACGGTATTTTCTGGGTAGGTCTTGAGCTGTTCTGAAACACGTATTCTGCCAGACTGGAAGGTGTACTTTGAAGGATTTATTGTTGAATCTTTGTTACAAGTTTTTTGTGTTACAGAGAAATGTATGTGTCATCTTTTAAAAATATGCCTAGATTTAGGAATACAGAATAAAATGTGTCCTGGCTTCAGTTTTGTAATGGGACTAGAGCGTCCCTGTTGTTTAATATACCTGCATACCATTGAAAACTTAATGTTTCCTAATTAAAACCACATGAATAGAAATACCAAAAATAACAACGAGAACTGACTGTCTAAAGCATACCAGAAGTTGATTAAAGTAGATTGACACAGCAAGGAGCTACAAGCTTACGAGATTGCCTTCATGCATTATTCTTTCCATAGCCAGCAGCCACATCACCTTCTGAGCTGATTCTGCCAGCACTCAAGAGGCATGTTTGGATCATGTCAATACTTCAATGAGAAGACATCTTGGTGCTGTAGAAGATGCTTTTCTTGATTTGATGGGATCTTTTTTCTGAGAACTAATGCAACAACATGAGACTCTAAGGCAATGTCAGAGAAGAACAAGAAATATAATCCAGGGCTTAATAATGTTTGATCATTTTACTGCAATAAGACAAACATTGTGGTTTTTTAAAAATCATGCATTGCTTGAAGGAAAACCCAAAATTGTTCTAAAACTTTCCCCAAAAAGCAAAAATGAGAAAAAGCTATTTCTAATTTTATGTCATCTGCAGATTTTGAATGTTGAAGTTTAAGGTTGTGGACACAAAGCTTAAGAATCTGGAGGACTGAGTTTTACATTTTGTAATATCTTCAGGGTGCTTTTATTACTCCAAAATGTAGTTTATCTAGTTTTTTCAAAATACTACATACCTTACAGCGTTATGTTTGTGACTTAGGGCAGCACTTTTGTCTAGCATCAAGGACTTTTACAAGTAATAAGTTCTCTTTTAAAATGGCAAAGCTGGCTAATCTGGGCTGGTGAGGATCAGTTGTGCTCAGTTTAAAACTTAGATTTATGCTTTGAACTGTAATGCTGTGAGAGCATTATCAAGGAAATGGATTTATTCACAGCGTATTTGTCTAGGAATAATCAGTGTTGGTACTTTCACAGGGTAGACAAAGTTACTGAGCACTTGAAAAGAAAAATGAAAGTGTAGTATTCCTTGAACTTACGTGGCAGAATGTGAAAGTTAGTAATTGAGTGGAATGCTTAACCTAGATGCTGTTTCATGTTCTCTTCAAAATACAGCTAATCAGAATTTTCTGCGCACATAATGCTGATATGAATGCCATCTGGTGTAGTATGAATTCCCTCACTTTATCACAGTATCACAGTATGAGCAAGGTTGGAAGAGACCTCAAAGATCATCAAGTCCAACCCATTACCACAGACCTCGAGACTAGACCATGGCACCAAGTGCCACGTCCAAACGTGCCTTGAACACCTCCAGGGACGGGGACTCCACCACCTCCCTGGGCAGCCCATTCCAGTGGGGAATGACTCTCTCAGTGAAGAACTTTCTCCTCACCTCCAGCCTAAACTTCCCCTGGCACAGCTGGAGACTGTGTCCTCTTGTTCTGGTGCTGGTTGCCTGAGAGAAGAAAGCAACCTCCTGCTGGCCACAACCACCCTTCAGGTAGTTGTAGACAGCAAGAAGGTCTCCCCTGAGCCTCCTCTTCACCAGGCTAAACAATCCCAGCTCCCTCAGCCTCTCCTCATAGGGCTTGTGCTCGAGGCCTCTCACCAGCCTCGTTGCCCTTCTCTGGACACGCTCAAGCACCTCAATGTCCTTCTTAAATTGAGGGGCCCAGAACTGGACACAGTACTCAAGGTGTGGCCTAACCAGTGCAGAGTACAGGGGGAGAATGACCTCCCTGCTCCTGCTGGCCACACTATTCCTGATGCAGGCCAGGATGCCATTGG
The DNA here is from genome assembly GCA_013399055.1 of Ramphastos sulfuratus. Classification (NCBI taxonomy): domain Eukaryota; kingdom Metazoa; phylum Chordata; class Aves; order Piciformes; family Ramphastidae; genus Ramphastos; species Ramphastos sulfuratus. The sequence goes on along the minus strand of WBNM01033726.1, from coordinate 43,345 downwards.
CCTTCTTGGCCACCTGGGCACACTGCTGGCTCATGTTTAGGCGGGTGTCAATCAGCACCCCCAGATCCCTTTCTGTTTGGCTGCTCTCCAGCCACTCCGACCCCAGCCTGTAGCTCTGCATGGGGTTGTTGTGGCCAAAGTGCAGCCCCCAGCACTTGGATTTGTTGAAAGCCATCCCCTTGGACTCTGCCCATCTGTCCAGGCGCTCGAGGTCCTGCTGCAGAGCCCTTCTGCCCTCCAACCCACCAACATCTGCCCCCAGCCTGGTGTCCAACTTCTTATTACTTAAATATTCTTGGGGTCATCATTGACAAATATACTTGGGGGCTCACTTTTTTGGAGGTATCTTGATATTGTTTGTCTGTGGATTAGCATTGTTCTGCATCAGAATGATGTTCCTATACTGAGAAGTACTGGATTCAGTAGTAGCTTCTCTGGAGCCATGAATTGAAATGCTTCTTTCCCTTTTTCTTCAGAAAAATTCCAGTTTGTTCCCAGGAATTTGTTTGCTTTAGACTATCAAAACCAATAGGTATGTGGAAAGAAAAGAATCCTAAACATATACTTTAGGTTAGTTCTAGGAGATTTCTCTGAAGTTGATTCACCTAACAAGCTGCTGGGATGCACATTCAGTGTCAGAAGCAGGACCCTGTCTCCAGAAAATCCTCACCTACGCATCCTTTACAACAACCTGTGCCTAATCTGTGGAGAGTGGCTAGGATTTGTGGCAGCACAGGAGGATGCCTGAGCAGACTGTTCATATCTGAACAGTCCTTTTCACAAGGATTGCTCTGTTGGAGTGAATGGTTCTCAGGGGGTTGAATTCAAGAGAGATCTGTCCAAAGAGTTAGTGCCATAACCTCGGAGAGGGTAATGTCATTTTTGAATACGGTGGTCAGTTTTATAGGTACCACAAGCAGTACTACTGCTGATGGTTTAACTGGATCTGTGACAGATGACATGCTTTTTATGTTGTTTTGACAATAGGTCGTGTTACTTTTTAAGCTTCGGCTTCATACAAGATATATTGATTAGATATTTGACATAGAATTGTATGTATATAAAATGAGAGGCTCAGTTCCGTTGAAGAACTCAACTGAAGGAAAACCAAACTTGAGGCAAAGCACTAGACCTAGTGATAAAGCATCAGACTCTAAATTGAAAATCATGTTTGTAAGCTGCTCGCATAGTTACAGTAAGTCATTGTTCTCACCTCCAGATCAAACTTCTCACTCTTACTTATGTATTGTGCTTTTTTCTGTACCAGAATTGGAGAATGGAATTTGTAGTTATGACATGGATTTATAACAAGATTCTAAAAGACTAGATGGAAAACTTTTACTGCTTTACATCTTTGTGATATTTTTCTTGTGACTAAACCTAGTTGGATGTAATGTTTACAAAAAAGGTCACCATTCTGAATTTTCTGAATTATAGGGTAACTTACTTTAATAATACAGCTCCTGAATATATCAGACTGTAATATATATGCATGCAAACTTCATACATACATACAGTTGGGAGAAAAAAGCCAAAACATGCATAAAGGTAGAGGTGACTTAAAAACATTTATGTGTTTTAGTCATTGGAGCTGAGTGGTGGTGAGTTGTGTCCATTTTATCGAGACAGCATGCACTCAGGAGGAGTGGATTAATTCTGTGTTTTGGTTAGCCAACAACTGTATAAACCTTCTCCTGATTTTTGGAACTGTGTTAATCCTTGTTCCCTGCTTATAATCCCTTTACAAGAGCAAGCAAGGTGAATGATGCTTTATCTTAGATCAAGAGAAGGCATCTGACAGCAGTTGGAAATTGCCTAAAGATTCATTGTGTGACATTTTAAGCTAAAGCAGTCTTCCAGATAGCTTAGGGAAATAACAGGGAAATTTGAAGAACTGGTAAATGTTTGGTTTGGTGTTTTTTAAATGGAAGTTGCACTTTAGATGATATTTACATTTTTAGGTACTGCTTTATTGATTGCTGTTTCTCCTGTCATAGAAGTGAATACCATAAAAGTGAATAGCCTGTGGAACTTTACACAGCAATAAATGAATTTATAAGTAAGGGTGATTTTATCTTTTGCAAGTTCCAGCATATGCTAGCTCACTTTATGCTGTTCTGTGGCCTCTGTAGTTTTTCTAAACAATGATTATGTTTTTGTAAGCAATGTTTAGATGTTGCCCCAACTTCAGGTGGTATCCTGGCTCATTTTGCCTTTCTGGGAATGAAGCTAGATGCTGGGATAGTAAATTTGAGGTAAGCATTTACGGATGTGTTTGACTTTCCTTTTCTGTAGGAAAGCACATCTGACACCTGGAGAACAGCTGTAGGCCTGGTGTTCTGAAGAAGAAATGTGGTGTATCCCTAGTGTTCAGGCTGGGCAAGTTAAAGATTGTCTTAGTGCTCTCCTCTGCTCTACACCTTCTTTGATTGGTAATGAAATCCAGTTCATTGAAGCACAGAATGTTGTGCTTATCTCACCTTATTTTACTAGCAGCTCTGCTACTGCCTCCTTCCCACCATTCCTTATTTTAAACCAACTGCTAATTTTATCAAGATGACCTTTCTGTATTAAAGAAAAGCCTTTCAAAAGTTGTCACAAATTGCTCTGTGACTGCTCTTGAATATTCATATGATAAATTCTCACATGTTCAGATAGTTTTTTGTGATATATTCCATAGATGAGAAGACTGAATTTCTGTTTGATATACTTCAGAAATATGAAAGGAAATGGTGCAATCTGTCATTATTGTTTTTCTATGCAATATTAAATGTAGAAGGCCTCGTATAAATTTCTAAATGACTAGAAGGAAGGTTAATCTAGTAGTTAAAATCTTTTGTAAATCTCATACAGAGAAAGGAGCAAACAGTCACAGCTGTTGCCATGATGATGAAAGATTTAGAAGCAAGAGAGTTTTGTATATCAAACAAGATTATTTAGTTGTGAGTTCAGAAACATCCAAAATTTGGTATATTTTTAATTCATCGAAGAGCTCAAGGAGTTTTCATACACTGGAAAATTAGATGATTATAATTGTGATAAGAATTTTTGTCATTCAGTTTCCCTTTATAGCCTGTATTTTATTGCAAACATTCGAAATTAAATGTCTTCTGATTTTATAGCCATACCTGTCTCCGTGTCCACATAATTAGGTGACTACAGTGCAAGAATACTTACTTAATGAAGTTAACGAAGTAGTTTCTTAGCTTGTAAACTGGTTAAAATGGAGTATGGACAGTTCCACTTTAATTTTAGCTGCCTCAGGTTTTTAATTTGTGATGATTTTGTAGGTGTGTATACTTTTTCACTGCTTACACTCCAGGCAGCAGGAACTGGTTTCTAACTTTCTAACTGACAGATCCTAACCCAGGCATTTCTTAGTGCTCTTTTGGGTCGTCAAAAGTAGTGACCCAAGGGAGCTGAATAGCTGGACAGTCTCCCTCTTAAGTTGTTGGCTGACTCCAGTACCTCTTCTTTTTGCAGATCTTGCTCTTCCGTAATATTTTGTCCCCACTGTTTTTTTCTTCTTTGTTTTTCTGTTGCTGGTACTGGGGAGGTTGTGTTTGACAGAATTTAGAATTTAGGCTTAGAGAATGGGTCTTAAATCCTTGCATTATCTCATGAGAAAAGCAGGAAGTTGAATGTTTCAGTATGTGGAATTCCATTCCTTGTTTACCTTCAGATTTTAATATGTCATGTTATTGTACCAAGAGTTATTAAAATCAGAAGTGCTTCTTTTATATGAATAGCTAGTAAAAAGAATAGAATATTATTTTAGCAAATTTGTCTCCAAATAGTTTTGGAATATATGATATTTCTGACTTCTCTGTGAGAAGAGATTTTTTTGATGGGACAAAGCAAGTAATTTTGCTGCTTTCTGTTTCAAGGGATGTGTTAGAAAAGAAACATCCCTCGGATACTGAAAACTGGTGAGGAAAGTGTCAGGATCATGTAGAATTTGGAAAAAAGCCAGCACTCTCCACTCAAAACATGAGTTCTAATATTGGCACTGGCAAAACCATTCATATTTGAAGAGAAGGGGAATATATTTATTTTTAATCTGTTTTCTAGAGATGGTAACTCTTTTACTAGGAAGCTTAAGCCAATCCCTTCCTCATCAGTGGAGGACATGACCACGCATCAGCGTTACTATACTCGCTCTCCGTTTCCTTCTCTTTGAAGTTCATCTGGTCTTTCATTTTTTAATTATCTCCCCACCCCACTCTTTCTGCTGAATTTTGGAACCAACAGGAGCCCAAGGCAATTGTTGGGGTTCTCAAGATTGCTTATAAACATTTCTTGTTAATCTAAAAGTATTTGAATCTGATATGGCAGAATATGGAATGGTAATGAGATAAACCGCAGCCGGGAATAAACAGCATACAGTTGTAGTTCAGCCTCTCTTTGAAATTGGATGCTTGTACAGTTTAAGAATCTTGAGAAAGATGTATTTGGCATTACTGGTGCTATGACAATAACTATATGGGGACCCAGCAGTGGTGCTTTATGATGAGGACTGCTTTGTTTTGTCTATGGGGAGTAAACGTGCTCTGACTTGATCTAGTTAAACTTTGTTGAGATGTATTTGCTGATTACAGCTCTTTCTGCTTTTGACACTTCTACAGTATGCCAGAAATGGTTTTTGGTTTCTCCTGTCATTCTTTCTGGGGAAATACAGATAAATGGCAACATAATAAAATACCTACAATTATATGTAAAATTAATATAAACATACAATGAAAATATTTTCTTGTTCTTACTTACAAATTCACACTTGAGATTAACTCTTACTTAATAGATGTCTGAAATACTGTTATTTTACTGCAGTATTCTTTTGTGCATTTTTACTGGTGCCCTAGATTTATGCAGCTCAGGAGTAGTCACATGAGTATATTCTTGGATTTTCATCCAATATTGTTGCTAAGGAAACATCATCTTTAATACTGTATCCTTGCATGCAGCTTGTCTGTATTAATCAATGCCACGTAAAGATGGAAAAAACCCAGTAATTTCCAGTATGATAAGGTAGTATATTATAGGCTGTTCTCCTTCAAGATCCCTGCCACTACACACCTCACACAAGTTGGAAGTCATGTCCGTGTCTCTGACCTCATTCCAAAGAGATGTGGCATGGACACTTTTAATCCTTTTTTGCCATAGGCTGCTGTTAATATTTCATATCATTAACATAGGTATTGTACAGTGTGTGGATCTACTGAAAATGGTGGAAATGCTTCTCTGCTGCCCTAGAAGGGAGAATGAACCTTTTCTGTATGACTTATAAAAGAGGAGCTTAAATGTGGTAAATTAAGAAGCATATCCTTCACAGTATACTGCTCAGATTGTAGTAGTGGCAATACTGTGTTTCGGTCTGCTTTGACCATCTACCTGGGAAAAGGCCTCTCAGTCGGAAATATCAGTGTAAATCTCAGTTCTCTCTACAGGTCCAATCATTTGGGTTTCTTGCAGCAGTGACAGGCAGATTTTTGTGACTTTTCTACTTTGGAACTCTTCCGGGAAGTATAAAATTTTATAGCAAATTTCAAAATCAATTTTACATAGCAGTTTGTTAACCTAATTCTTAGTGTTTGATAGTCACATTTGCCTTTTGGACATTTTCTTCATATCTGTCTCTGCAGAGAGACTTCATTAGATCTAACATTTTTTCTTGAAAAGCCTGAGTCAGAAAAGCCAGAGGCAAGCAAGAAGGCCTGGAAAACTTCTCTCGTTAGCACTTTTTTGTTTCCTTTTTGCACAAGCAATGATATTTCATTCATCAGCTTAGTCCTCCTTAAAGGATAACTTAAAGGAAATCAAGCACAAGTTTACAATCTAGCTGTATGGGTTAGGTGCAAGTACACTTTCAGCATTTGATCCTGGGCAGGTCTTTCTGGCTTTCATTACCAGCACCATAGAAGGAACATGAGTTCTCTCCTTCAGAGCGCAGAGCTTCTCATTCTACTAAACAATCTCTTTCTTTCTGGCAGAAAATCCGTGTGAGAGGGCAAGTGTAGTTAAGTCCACAGAGCCCACCCCAACAGATTTGGAAGCTGTCTTAAGAGCTGAGCCATACTCGTGCTTTTCTGCCTGTCCTCAGAGAGTGACTGGATGGATAGTAAGCAACTACTTCACATAGCATCCCAGTAGTTGTCTGTTATTAACACTGCTGGCAAGGTGTCTTGGACATCTTACCCTGGTTATTCAGAGACAGCTTGCACTCCGTGTTTGGTCCTGTTAACTGCATCATGCTATGAGTCAGTGTAGTCCCTCTAGAGCAAACATTTATGTTTTGGGTTTTTTTCCTGGGGATCTATTCTAGTGTTGTTTGGTTGTTTAGTTGGGTTTTGTTTTCTTTCTATCCTGAGAAAAAGGTATTGCTCAAGGCTGTGGGATTAATGAAAGTTCTTGAATATGTGAGTTACATCAGTGCTTTTCCTGTAAAGGTTACTCAAGATACTATGTTTTTTGATTAATTGCCATGCCTGTGAAGGAACTGAAAAGGGTCTCCATATTGCATAAAACTGGAGTCTAATCTTTGAGTTTTCATCAGCGACTCAGATTTTCAGACCTGAAATTCTGCGTGGTGCCTCTTGGGTGTAATGATACCCCAGACCTGAATACTGGGGGAAAGCACCTTGTCATTCATGTTTCATGTGAAAGTCATGTAAATAAGGGTGGCAGTTCCTTTCCTTAGTGCTGGTATTAGAAATAGTCCTTTGACTCTGTGCTTTCTTTCCCATCTGTCCTGATAGGCTGTCACATGCAATAATTCTAAGTAGTACTTTAAGCTGTCCTTCTCTCTTCACTCTGGAAGAAACGACAAAGGAAGTGTTTTCAGCCACTGCCAGCAGCTCTGCTGCTGTTTCCTTGAAATGACTGCATATTGGCATTTTCGTTAAAAAAGCTTTTTGTTTTAAAGTATTTATCATACATTTATTTTCTTCTGCTTTCAATGACTGTTTAGAAAGGTTGTTAGCAATTTGCTACAGAGACTAAAGTGATGGGGAAGGATGTTGGTAGTTCTACAGTGTTGTCTTTTGTGATAAAAATACAGGCTCTGGATCTTAATTTGTGCTGCATCCTATATCAAGGCAGAATTTCTGTTCAGTTTGTTTAAGCCAAATTTTGATGTAGAAACAGTACAGCACAGTGACATTGCTATTACTTACTATTTGACATTTATTCATTAGAAAATGAGGAAAGAGTCTCTGTATTCACCTAGTGTATTCACCTAATTTGAGTGGAGTTAGTTGGAACACTTAGGCTAGGGAGATGTTTTCCTGTATCTTGGTAGTGCCTTTACGATTGTCCCTTCCATCCCTGGTTTGTTGCATTTTTCACTCTGGTCTTTGCTTAAGAACATACTAAACTCATACTTGGTTGCTGGAAGGCATTTTGTGAGGTGTGGGGTGGGGGTGCTTTGTCATGTTTGTGTGTCCAGGGTGATACCTGAGCATTTTTCAAAGTTGCAGTTGTGGGGTCATTTTCACTTGCCTGAAATTGCACAACGCACTAATAGCAGAGCTAAGTACAGGACTGAAGAGGTCAGAAGTTACAAGACAAATGTTTTTCACTTTTTCTCTTCGTTTCACTCTCTGTCCTTTTTTAAAAAAAAAAAAAAAATTTTTTTTTTTTTCCTCTTGCATATTCTTTTCACTTCCTTTCTCAACTTTATTGTCCATATGGTCTTATCTCTCCCTCTTTGTGGTATCATTGTAAAACTGAGATCATTTCAATTGCAGCATTTTCTCCCCCTCCAGATGCTTTTCCTTTTTCTCCATGCGTATACCATCTGTCTGTGTGTGCTCTGGGAGTTGTGCAGGTGTTGGTCAGGATTAGATGGCAGAACTGAAGTGAAATGTGACAGGTTTTGAATGGCAGCTCCTTTCTGCATCCTTTTTTTTAATTGTGAAATTTCTCTGTCAAATAAAGAAGGAAGGACCAGAGAAATAACTCTGGAATTGAAGAGAAGCAAAATGGGGGAATGTTAATTGCTTGGTCCTGGTGCTAATGATAATGCTTAGTAGCATAAAGAAATCCCCACTGAAAAGTTGAAAGGTCCAGAGGCTTTTTACCTTTGTGCAAACTTGGAAATTAAATGTTCCTCTCAGTTGTGCATGTGGGATTTGTGAAGCAATAGCAAACAACTGAAATGCTGTATTGAAATAGAAGGGGGGAAAAAAGTGTATTGCATAATATAGTGTGACTTACTGAAATAGTAAGCAACTTCTAACTTTTTTCTCTTGCGCTTTTCGCATATAGAAAATGTTATATGTATTTCAAGGTGCATCATTTTAGCTTTATCCTGGCTATTTTTTCTATGATAGACCTGCGCCTTGTCTCCACCTGCGTTCAACTGTATGATCATCTTACCATTGCAGGGTTCAATCTCTCTCCTTTCCACACAATGCTGAGAAGATAGATAAATGTAGTATATATTTTTAGTGATTCTGTCCACCAGTCTCTCAAGATCATTACTCTGTGATTAGTTAGAGGAAATATTTTTAGCCAAATAGCTAACTTTTGAAGTTTTATTTTCCTGACTAAAGTGTAGTATTTCTTACGTAATTTTGGGCTGCTGTACTTAGTTTGAGTAGAATATTAGCAAGTAGCTTGTTTGGATTTCTATTAGAAGGTATTCTCACTGATGTTTGTGCATTGTGAAATGTGGATCTTCAGAACTCATGTCCTTCCTTGCAGCTTTCTTGCAAAACGAAAAATACCTAGCATGCTTTCTAGCGTGGTCGCAGAGATGACAAAACAATTGTTGTGAGCCTTTGTGGACTTCAAAGACTCTGAAATATGAACTATAGGAAAGTTCTCTGCAACATTTGAAGAGTGAGAAGTTAATAATTATCTGAAACAAGTTATTCTCAATTCTTCTGTATTAAAATTAAGACATGTAAGATATTCTTCATCTTCAGTTTAGTCATTTAATGTCTAACCGTAACATCTAGTCTAAGTTTTCACTCAGTGGAGAGAGCTTCAGAAGGCTCTTCAGTCCTCTCCTAAAAAGACATCAAATAGTACATGGAATGAAGCACTTCTGGAGATGGATCTCCCCCTCCATTGATGATAGTTGTGTAAATAGCCAAACACCCACTTTTCTTACCCAACCTTTGTATTTTTAAGTGTTACAAAAAAGAAAGGGAGAATGTATTTTTTAGTGCATAAAAATCTGATCTAATTTAGTAAACTGCATTTTGGAACAGGAGATTAATGCAGTTAGTTTAATTGGAGAAGACTTGGGGCTTCAAATTCAAGAGAGAGAGTGACATACACTGTATAAAGAGAATTTTTCAGCTATTGTGGGATCTGTAATACAAAATGACATTAATTGCTACTATCAATGGGAAAATGAGTAAATTCATTTTAAAATTAAAAACACTAATGCAACCAGCTAGGCAAATGTAAACCCATTCTGTATCTTTTTCTTTGGCAGCCTTGCTTTGCACCCTGAACGTGTATTGGTGGCAACAGGTCAAGTTGGAAAAGAACCATACATCTGCGTGTGGGACTCGTACACTGTGCAGACTGTGTCTGTTCTGAAAGATGTTCACACACATGGAATAGCTTGCTTGGCTTTTGATTTAGATGGTCAGGTATGTAATTAATAAGTTTTGTTTTTTTTTTCCAAACACTGGAATTGTTTATTTGTCAGTAATATTGTGTCACTTTCCTTCTTTGAAGAAGCGCATTGACTCAAGTTTTGTCTGCTTATTCCTCAAGTTGAGGAAAAAATATTTGACTTCAATAATGACTGACAAATATATTTGGCAAGAAAAGCCTAACTTCAAAAGAGCTCTGAATGAAGGTGAGGTGGTAGGGAGATTCTTGTAGTCTCTGGGATGTAGTTCAGGGTTACACCAAACGGTAGAAGATAGTGAACCACACAGCATAGGAATGTGTCTCCTACACAGAGTGATGGCAGTTCCATTGCATTAACTCTCTTGGACTCTCAAAGTCTTTGGGCAATATACCCTTCTCTGTCATGTGTTGTGCATGCATCAGTGGCTCTCCACGTTGTGATTGTTTGTTCAGGCTCACGTATCCTGGATCTAAGCGTCCAGGAAAAGGTTTTACTTTAAAATATTCTGACTGGTAAGTTGTTTCTCAGAGCTGCTGCTTATAAGGGGGATGATCTTTATATGACACTTGCTCCTGTGAGTAGAGGCTTTCTTGATTGATGTATTTGAAATGGAAAATAAACATTAAGTGGCAGCTGGAGAGGTATTAGACAAGAAAGTCCTTTCTCCAGCTGTGTTCTGATGTTATGCAACATTTCTTGCCCTATGGCTTAGCCCTACAGTACAGTAATTCAGATTCATCTGTATTCTCAGTTGCTTACTACAAAGGTTAATATCTATTACTTACTCAATGCTTTCTCAAGTGAGGATGCATGGTAGAGACCTGGTAGGGACTGTTGACAAGGACTGCGATGACAGGACAAGGGGCAATGGGTTTAAACTGGAGGAGAGGACATTTAAACTGGATGTTTGGAGGAAGTTGTTTGCAGTGAGGGTGGTGAGACACTGGCACAGGCTGCCCAGGGAGGTTGTGGCTGCTCTCTCCCTGGAGGTGTTCAAGGCCAGGTTGGAGGAGGCCTTGAGTGCCCTGTACTAGTGGGAGGTGTCCCTGCCTATGGCAGGGGGTTGGAACTGAATGATGTTTGAGGTCCCTTCCAACCTTACCAGTCTACGATTCTATGACCTGTTGCAGTCCTTATTAAGACAATGTCCAGTGGAGCTCTGTTGAACACAAATAGAGGACAGCTTAGTTGTAATTTGTTAAAACATGTTGTCGTTGTTATAGGGAGATTTTGAGTTTGTTAGAATCATCCACAGATTTTATCATTTAGGTATATTGGTTTAGGGATTCAACTTCAAGAGTCAGCATCTTTCTCAAACACCAGTTCTCCTTGTCAGTTGTTATCTTTTCTGTTTGTTCTTGTCTATGCAAACCTGTGTGACTCCTCACTTGAACAGCCTTAGTAATTTAATGTCGAAATGTATCTAACTGTTATTGAGGTCTCTCCCTCTGTCTCTGTCTCTCTGTCTCTTGTTTAGAATGCAGATATGCATCCTTGTGTGTATTGGACAGGTTAGTATGTACATCTGTGATTTGTTCTGGAGGAACACAGTGCTGATTCTTGTGTTTAAAAGCCATTAACGATCAGAATTTAGGATGTCTACTTTTCTCAGCATTTATAGAATCATAGAATCAGTCAGGGTTGGAAGGGACCACAAGGATCATCTAGTTCCAACCACCCTGCTATGGGTGCTTGGAGTTGTGTTGGATTCTAGTTTGAGAAATGGTTTAGGAAGCAACAATTTTGAAGAATCAAGCAAAATACTCCTGAAGCTTTTAATTGTTTGTAGTCTTTTGTTTATTTCCAAAAATCTTGAAGAAAGTATTTTTTCTTTACTTCTCCTGAAGTTGTAAAATAAATGTTTAAATTCTGCAAATTACATGTAACTGAAGGTGAACAGGTGTGGTTCCATTAACTTGAGTCAGATTGCTCCTTTTTGCAGGTGCCTCCTGAATGGTGCTCAGCATGTGTGCTGTATACGATTATATACATTGATTGATTGAACATTATAAATGAAAAGATCTGAGAAGATCTTAATTCTTTATGATCACTATTTCCTAACCGAAGAGATGCATCTATGGAAGCTTTGGCATAAGATGTATCTTCAGTTTTCTTCTCTGTTGAATTGCTTCTAACTCAAGTATGTTACAAATTTGTTAAAAATGATGTCTCAGGCTTTCATTAATATGTCTCTTATTCATTTAATTTGGACATTTTTAGCGTTTGGTCTCAGTTGGTTTGGATTCAAAAAACACAGTTTGTGTATGGGACTGGAGAAAAGGAAAGTTGTTATCGGTGGCTCCTGGTCATACAGACAGAGTAAGTATAACTAAAATATTTGAACATCAGTGTAATTTTAGTTTATTAAATCATGTCTGCATGTAGTAGATAACAAAAAACATTTCAGGTATTAGAAATTGAATTTACATAAAGCTTGAATAAATATTAAGATATGTGAATATACTTAGGAGATACACAAATAAATGGTTAGGCATTCTATTTTAAAAATAAATGTGTATGGTTTTCTGAAACTGTAAACATGTTGGGGAAGCACAAAATTAATGAGCTTCCTTAGACTCTAATTCCCATATGGGAAATCAAAATGCAAATAATCATTCAACGTTTGCTAGTCTGTTAAGGAACCTTAAGGTTGTTTCATCACATATTGTAACTCCTGCAGGAGAAAACCCCAAACAGAAATAATAAGAACTATGTGTTACAATTTCTAAATTGAATAAGAGGGTAAAAGTTACTCCAGTAGTCCCATTTAAAGCATTTCTGACTATCTATTAATTTGCTACAAGTTTTTACTTTTAGTATCTGTACTATGCTAGAACATCTCTGCTGACATCCTTGATTCTTTTCTGTGCAGATATTTGATATTTCCTGGGATTTGTACCAGCCAAACAAGCTTGTCAGCTGTGGTGTAAAACACATCAAGGTAATGAAATATATGTTAATTCTTAAAATAGTTAAACTCTGGTAGTTTATAAAATATGTAAAAATAGGGTCTAAAAGGACTATGTGATTATAATGTGAAATGTCTTCTGTAAGAATAATACTGTCTCTTAGAAACTGCAAGCATGGATCACACCTGGCTACACTAGACACACTAGGTGTTTACAAGATTATATGTAGTGCAAAGCAGACTGTCTGTGCTCAAGACTTTATGCTGTCACAGAAGGAATGCAGTTGTCAGTAGCAGTGTATGCAAATGATTGCAATATAATCTAAGATTTAGGTTATCTAAGGTTTGCTGTTATGTTGCAGAAGTTAAATGACTTAAACATTTCTTGCAGTTTGCTAGTGTATGGGGATATAGTAGAAAGAGAAAGGAGAATCTTTCTTTCAGTCTTCTTCCTCTTCCTCCTCCTGTTATTCCTAACATTGTCATTTTGAGCACTTTGCACCTGTTGCAGGATTCATAATTTGTACAAGTCATGCTTTTTTCCAAGCAGAGAAGAAGCACTGTGAAACACTGTGCTTTGTGCGTGTATCAACGGCTGTGCAAAACCAGCATCTCTTCAAGATCTGTCAGCAGGTTTATCAGTGCTTGAGTACCATCAGATATGTTTCTGAAAGTCACTGCTTTCTTCTGTGTTGCCACATAACAGCAGTAGATGGCAGCTTGAAAGTTCTGTATTGCTCTTATGTGTAGGTTCCTATGGTGGGAAAAATGTGTTGATTTTTATGTAATTAACTATTAGGTTAATAATATGTGTTAATAGTTTACTGGAAAGAGTGTTCAGTGTTGGCTAGACTGCATATCTTTGATTTTATCCTAATGCTTAGCACGTAATTTACAGCTTTTCATTAGCTTGATTATAGAATCATAGAATGGTAAGGTTGGAAGGGACCTCAAGGATCATCTAGTTCCAACCCCCTGCCGTAGGCAGGGACACCTCTCACTAGTAGAGGTCACTCTAGACCTCATCCAACCTGGCCTTGAACACCTCCAGGAAAGGAGCAGCCACAACCTCCCTGGGCAACCTGTTCCAAATGGTCTTTTTTTCTACTCAAGATCTAAAAGGACCGTTGTGCTAATAGGGAGCTAATATTTGCCAGTAATGATTTAATATATTTAAGGTGGCTTTATCATGTCAGAACATAGCTATTCAGATCAGCAAAAATTGATATGAACAGATTTTAAGGCTCTGCAAAGCCTTTTAAAATAACGACATTTTAAGAATAACTGATGTTTCCTTTGAGAAACCATGAACTAGAAATCTAAATTCTAGAGATGCGTAGGCATTTGGATCATGCAGGAGTGTTTCATTCAAGTGTATTTTTCTTAACCAATCCCTTCATCTTGTTTTTTCAGACAGTGATAATTATTTTCGTGTTTGACACTGTTGTATGCTTTCCTCACCTGAATTATATGTGTATTGTAATAATACTTACGTAGATAATTCCAAGTGAATTGTGGAATTCTGGTTTTTAAATATGTTACCTACTTCCACATTGTAGCAAGGTGACCAATCTATGTGATGATTGCGCAGTTACTTGTCAAGCAGTGCCATGACCTGTGCATACTTTGTTTAAAGATGCACTAGTTATGATACAAGGATTCACCCAAGCAGTGTATGGTTATTTCCTAATTAGAGTATTGCTGGTACACAAAGCTGTGCATTGTAACTGCTTGCATTATCCTGTATGAGTTGAAGTCTCTGCAAAGTGTTTTGAGTAGATTACCAGTAACAGAGAAACTTCCTGTGAATCCAGTTTCATGGACACATGTGCATACATGAAATGTGCTGAGGGAATATAAGAGTGACCTGTCAGCAGTGAAGAAGTGCACTCTTTCATATTTTGCACTGAATTGCTGCAGCAGCTTGTTGACTTTACAGTGCAGGTTTATGTATTTGGATAGGATGGCTTGAAGGGAGTGCTGCAGACAAGCAGCACTTGTTTGCAGAGATCTCAGAAACTAGTGGCAAGCATTGCCCTTTGACAGGAGACTTTGTGTGTCTTTACAAGACATTAGAAAAGCTGGAAAAAATATATTCTTCTGTGATTGCTGTAATCACATGGTAATGGTTATTAGAAAGTTCTCAACAATGCCTGCCTTAGGTGACTGCTTTGCATGATCAGTGATTCTGATCAGAAGTGGTAAGTCTATAATAAATCATCTGCTTTCAAACACAGAAATGTCAACCTTATCAGAAACCTATGTGCTTAGATTGCATCTTTAAATGCCTGAAGTAACATAAAGTACAAGTACAGCATGGGCCAAGTGGAAGTCTTGCATCAAAGAAAGATCAGATATTTCTATAAACAACTTTAAAAAGTATCTGCAAGTGAAACTGACTCAGAAATTTGAATTTTTTAAAAATTCAGTTTGATTTAATACTGATAGCCTGAAACTCCTTCCCAGCTAGGCTGCTGTGCTGATTTTGTGGAAAGATAGAATTGGTTAATGACATAAAAAGTTGTAAACCATCTGGAGAACTAAAGCAGGGGAAAGGGTATGAGCGATGATATCTTTTGGAGGTAAGATGTAACTATTAAATTACAGGATATTAGTGAAATATCCATCTTTCTAAATTGCTTTATCTTGCAGTTCTGGAGCTTGTGTGGCAATTCATTGACACCAAAACGTGGTGTTTTTGGCAAGACTGGTGATCTCCAAACTATATTGTGCCTAGCCTGTGCAAGGGATGAAGTGACTTACTCTGGTGCACTGAATGGTGATATATATGTATGGAAAGGAATCAACCTTGTACGGACAGTACAGGGAGCACATGCTGTAAGTATATCTTATAGTTAATACAGAATGCTGAACGGATCTCTGGAGAGCTGGAAAGGGCACTGCAAGATCACTTGGTCTGTGTTTCTAAACAGGTTCAATGATAGAGGCTTGGTATGTCTAACTTGAGTTTACTTTTGTTCCCCTGTCTTTCTGTTGCTTAAGGTCACTGTTAGGGTAAAAAGTGAAAACTAGATTGAGAAATACACTTAGGTGTCTGTGTGTGCACTATCTTCCATTGTCAGTGGTGAGACACTTAGTAATCAATAGAGCCTGGAATGCATTTAAGCTTGCTATTAAGTAGAGATGTGTTACTCTTTTCAGTTACCCATACATGAGTACATAAAGTGACATATTATGTAACACACGAGTATATAGCTGCCTCCTCCAAAAAATATGGGTCAGCTTTATCTGCCTTTCTTCTATGGATGGCTGATTAAGCCAAAAGCTTCTTAGAAGGCCTGGACTCCTGTATTTATGCAGTTGGTGTTGAAACAAAGAAACAGGTTCCCAGAGAGACTGTGGAGTCTCCTTCAACATCTCTTGTTAATTTGGACGTGCTCACAACATGATGGGACAGAGTCTTGAGCAACCTGCTGTTACCTGACCTGATTTTGAGCAGAGATTTGGGTTAGGAGCTCTCCACAATTTTCCCTCTGCGCCCTCTGTTCTGTCATTCTGTGAATTGAGTCCTAGTGCCTGATTCTCTGATCGGTCTCTAGAGTTTATTCGTTCTATGAACTGTAATGTAAGCCCAAACAGTTTACCCATTTGTAAACACAGATTTATAGTCACTTCTAGCTTGACTCACTCACTCTTCCTTGTCCTGTGTTGCTGCCTTTTACTGTGTCGATTTGGCTTTTTGTAACACCATACAGCTTTGAACAGTGAAGACACTCCAGTGAAAGTTCAATAAATGCTTTCAAAAGTGCTTGATAAGATCTATTTTTAATAAAGCTATGATGCGAGTATGAAGCCACATCAGTTTTCATTATTTTTTGTATATTCTTTCAAAGCTCATGGATTTGTGGTTAAAGTAGGCAGCAAAAAAACACATAAGTGATTTCAATCCAAGTGGTGACTGTCAGCTTATGAGGGTACTCATTTCCTCTCATGGTAGTAAATCACATATGGTAATAGAATGCAAGTTTAAACTTCTAAATTATCCACATATCACTTTAAAAACAAAGCAAATTAATTTCTGGTTGGTTTAATCTATGAAGCATGCAAGTGCTAAGGTAGCTTTGTGAAACTATATTATTTGCCAATTGAAGGTTGATTTTTGTTTTGGAAGCATTGTACTTTCTAGAAAATATTTAAAGTTCCTTTATTAACAGTTTTAAATAGTGTGAAAGTACTTTGCAACTTTGAAATTCTAGGTGAAAATCAGTAACAATTTATTTTTTTTTCTTGTAAGAATGTATTTATTTTAACTGGCAGTAGTGGACTGGACAGGATGAGGTATGTAGCTGGAGTATTAAAATCCCTCTTGCTGATTTGACCAGGTAGAATGGAGAGTACAAAAATGATGAATGATATGTATGCAGGAGAGGTTGCAAGTCAGTCTGTAGTAAAGAAGGCTCTTGGTTTAATGATAATTTAGAAATTTACATTCAAAATCGTTGCAGCTATTGAGTTAACTGATAATTTAAAAGCAGTTGGGCTGCATATTCAGACACCTATATAATGAGAGCGTATCTGATTATGAACAAAAAGAAACTTCTGAAGAACTTAAATGTGGGAGGCATACTGCATTTGAGATTTGTGTATATGCATGTAAGTGTTTGTGTGCATATATAAAAATCACATATACACACACTCGTACCCTTCTGTATGCATTTCCAGAGAGATTTAATGTATTCAAGAAGGCCCAAATTATCTTCATACTATTGGTCTATAGTTCTATAGTTGAAATACTCCCTGATTCTTACTCTGTACCTTCAGATCTTATTGTTGAAGAGTGCTCTGTTCTATTCTGGTTTATCCTATGATTTCCTAAGGTGCTCTGTTCTATTCTGTTTTATCCTGTGATTTCCTAAGGTGATGTAAACATTTCCATTTTATGCTGAAATCAGTGACCTTAAATTTTTGTAAATGGCTGTGTTGTATATGCAGGCCTGGATTCCTTGGGTTAAGATTGTCTCCTATCCAATACTAAGCAGGAGAATAACCTCTCATCCTGTTCAGTGCTGTAGGAAACACCTGTCCTGTCCTATATGTTCACATATTTGTTACTTAGAGTTGCAACAGTTTTATTCCTCAGAATAATGCAGTCTTTCCAGCTGTTTATGTGAAACGACCCTGCCGATAAATGTAGGATGATGAAAGCTCATTGCTCCATCATCTTCTGTGCTGTGTCAGTTCTTTGTTGACCACGGGATCAAATTTGAAATGGCTTTGCTCCTTATCTTAAGCAGCGTCAGTGGACAGAGCTCAGGTGACCTTGGAGCGTAGATCTCATCTAGCCTTCTATTTTTGATTCTGTGCTTTAGGCTCAATGGAATTGTGCTTTGCAATACTGAAAATTAATTAGGGGCAGTAGTCCATGGCTTTGGAATTCGTTTTCAGAAGAGATTAGAGTCACTGCAAAATCTCACCAATTGCAGGGGGAAAAAAACATGAATAAAATCTCTTCTGGAAGCTTACTTTCCAGCAAAATGGAACCTTAGTTTTCAATAAAAGATTACCTTTAAGGATAATATCACCAGACTATTGTAAGCACAACATACAGCAGCTTGCAATAAGAGTATCTCTTCAGCCATAGTAAACCATTGCCATAATACTTGGCAGTTGCTTTATAATTTGTTACTCATGGACCTTCTTGTCCATGCTTTTGAAAGAAAACACAAGTGTGAGTGGTAGTATTTCTGATGTGCAGGTGTTGTTAAAAGCACAGTGTGTGCTCAGGAAGGAATTGGTACAAATTTCAGATGAGTATGTTAGTGCTGGAGTTGGCATCCCTGTGCGCCTGTTTGTCATCCCACATCATTACTCCTCAACAGGCTGGAATTAACGTGAAAATTTATTCCAAGAAAACATAGCTCATCATCTGCATAAAATACCATGTGTTCCTTTCTTGCAGGATGAACAGCAGGTATCTGAGATGCAGGCAAACATCTTCTAGAGTACATTAGTGATGTGAGGATATTGTCCAGCCAGCTGAGAGTCATAGGCGTTAGTACAGAAAATAGGTTCTTTTCAAAGGTTGGATATCTTTGTTACAGTTGCTCTAGGTGAACAGACATTTTTTATTGTAAGAGTAATTCAATGTGAAAAATAAACCATGCTGTCCCAGTATAATCAACTGAGGAAACAGATAGCAACTCTAGCATTAGCAAGCAAAATAAGAATTCCCAGCTAGGGCAAATTTTCTGTCACAACAATACTAGGAACTGTAGACAGATAGACAGAGAAGAGTTTCTGTCGGATTCATATCTGAGTAGAAACAAAAGAAGAAAAAGTAGACTGGAGTGACTGGAGAAGTAGTTAGAAGAGAACTGGAGAGTTCACTTACGTAGAAGTAGAAATTAAATATTTGGAAAAAGCGGAAATGAGCAGGAGTTAAGAGTAAAGGTACAGAGTTCATGTGCAGGGAACACTGGGAACCTCAAATTCTAATTTTGCTGATGTCTCCTAGTAATAATACTAATAAAGAAAGTTTTAGAAAGGAGAAAGGCAACAGAGCAACTTGAAACTTGAAAAGTTTATTGGCATTGGTAGTACTTCAGGAGGTTGTAGGCATTGCATCTGGTTTGGGAAAGTAAATAGCTACCTTAACTGAAAACAAAGCAAAACATTAAATAATCTTTTATTAGGTATATCATTCTTATACCAGTGCAAGGAACAGATTGTTCTATTTATTTTATCATCTTTCATGTTCCAAAGTTGAGGTAGTCCATGATAATTCTGATATATATGTATACTAGATGTTACTTAGGTGTTACAACAAAGTAAGATGCTTATTTAAAAAAGCTGCACATTTTAAAGGTTCTTGTGTGCTATGCCTTTGCCTTGCATAGTGAATGTACATCAGATGCTTTCTTGGCAGCTGAATAATTTATTTTGAGATAGACTTTCAGAGGTACACATTAAAGTTGTGTGGATTGATGTCAGAAACTGCGGTTAAATAACAGGCTCGAGGTTAAGTAACAAGCACTCTGTTAAAACTATTGCATGCCTATGTCAGCTGACTGAATACTAATGAAATATAGATGGAAACAATATAATGAACTTAAATGGATGGTTTTAAGCTGGTATCACGTACCAACATGTTAAGTCATGCAGTATTTTTCTCCCACTGCCTAGACTACTTACAGGTTTGAAAAGGAACTGTCTGTTTATTTCAGCCAGTTAGAGCTGTATAGACGACTGTGTTAAATTTTTCAAGTAATATGTCAGGTTTTTGCCTGTTTTATGAGTGTTTTGTTAGATAGGATGATTCAGTCTCACAGTAGTGACTCTCCACTGTAAGGTTACTTCCACTAGCCTTAAAAATGTTTTCAATTCATTTCCTTCCTATACAGTATATATTGGGAGAGATGATATCTTCATGTAAGTGCCCAACACATCTTGCTTTACATGTTAGCATCTATATCTTGACTTGTGTCTAGGAATGAAAAGGGGGCTCTGGACTTCTTACTGAACTGGTGTAATATCTCCGTTCTCCATAATGCTCAGTAGTAGTCAGTTGCTTCTGAAGTTTCCATATGGTCCTTCAAGCTTGGTCCTAATTATAGCAAACTGCAGTCATGTGTTTTAGGAACTATATAGTCAGAGTTAGTGTGATGGATTTTATAGAAACAACTGCATTTAGGGGAATTAGCACTTGATTTTTGTCCATTGCAGGCAAGATGCATTCAGGAGCAACAGAAAACCTGATGCTACTTCCTTATTGGAAGATTCTTAGATACAAGCAGTGACAAAATATTAGTGCAGTAGGGACTGTGTTTGTCAAGTTCTTCTTGTACTTCTCCAGCTTCCAACTATCATTTCTGATACATCTGGGCATTTATTTTTTGCTCTCATACAACTGTTTTTCCGAATTGGAGGAATGGCAGATGTGGTACCAGCTGCATTCTGAGAATACTGCTGATTGAGGTGTTATTTCCATGACTTTTCCATTCATTAGGGAGTGTAGTGAAAAATTTGTAACAGAAGAATACAGTCCATCTGTCAAACTCTTGACTTATTTTAAAATGACAGACTTTGATCTACACCTTTTGCTTCAGGAGCATGATCAATATTTGTTGCTCACATTGTACAATTGGATCAAAGTCAATGGTTTGCCTCCCATTACTGCTAGAAGCCTATTGACTGTCAGGAATCAAATTATGTTAATCCTTCAGCCTGAAATGGTCATTGAGTGGCATGAAAGACTCCAAAGTTGATTTGCATTAACTATCTTAAAAATTTCCGAAAGAAAAAAATTGGTGGGAGAATTGTGACCAGCCAAGCTAGGAGGGAAACAGTTCTTTTTCCTATTAAGCCTGAGCCTAACAATTACATGAAGAATAGCTAAGCTCAGCTTCTTCCATTAGACATTTAGAGTCCAACTAATAAGAGATCCTTTTACTAGTTTTCATCTAAAACTTCTATTCCAGTGGCACATAGACTGAAATGAGAATGTCCTGTTGCATTTCAAGTGATTGAGCAAACACAACATCTGCCAAATCTCCTTGACAACCAGTATGTTCTTTTCAAGATAAGGATATTCTGTGAAATGGAAAACAGATTAATCCTGGATCCACTTGATTTTATCTTCAGAGAGTTCAGCTAGCTTCCCACATTGCTAAATGTATGGTTCAGTATTAAATACTAATTAAATAATGGATTTCAGGATGTGTTAATTACAGAAAAGAGAATAATTCTATTATCAAGGTTGCGTTTCGGGAAGAGCTTTGAAAGATTTAAGGCTGCCAGAACTTGGGCAGAATTCACCATATGGTACGTAAAGACCCAGAATTCCTCTAGGTTTTTATTTGCTCAATAACACTAAAAGATTAATGCAGTAAAACAGACACACACATGGAGAAACAAATACATTTGGGGTTGTATTTTTAAAAAACCCTACAGGCTCATAAAGAAATAGAAAGAGGATTTTCAGGATGTTAGAGATAATGGGAGTTAGCCTTCTAATCTGCTTATGACTTCAAAATTCCACTACGTTTCTGTTTAGACCTGTACTACTCTTGAAAATATGTCTTGCCTTAAGTCTTTATCCTGAGGATGGACATGTTCAAAAAAATGGAGTTCTGTCACCCTAGGTTTTCAGTTTTGATTGTCATTTGACATTCTCCTAATAAGTTTTCTTTGGGGAACGCTAAGAGCTTTCTTTTTTCTCAACTTGAAAAATTACTTTGTTACCTGATGTTAGAGGAGCAAACACAGTTCATATTTCTGTCATATCAGCCTTTTATGGCATTTTCTTTAGTTACAGTTTAAGAAGACAAAAGAGCTTAGTAAGAGAGAACAGTCATGAGTACTTAGGAATTCTCAGAAGCTGCAACGTTGATGCTAATTTGTTCTTTATCTTCCCTCAAAAAGCAACCTCAGCTTTGCAAAAGGCTTTCACTTTGTGGGTTAATGTGCTTCATTACTGTCAAATACAGACCTCCAACCAAAAAAACTATTGGAACTTCACATTTACTTCTTGACAAAACTGAAATTTCAGAATATTTTTCCTTGTTTCCTGGACATGAGATAGAGCTAGATTTTCACTTCATGCATTTTTAATGCACTGCTGATTTTCTTCTGTCATAGCTGAATAGTAAAGATTTTTGATAAATGCAGAACAGGTTTTTTAAACTTCCTATACACTTGCTAGCCAAAGTAGCTCTTTCAGTAGCTTTGCTTGTAGAAATGTGTGAACTACTTCTGAAAAGGAAGGAGGTGAAGTGAATTGTGTAGTTGCTTGGAGGGGGGAAACTGTATATGGCATTTAGAAAATGCATCATCTTTACATCAAATACAGTGGTGATGTGGATAGGGTATCTGTATTTTGGTAATGGATATCTCATCCTTGCCTCTTCGTTATCCTAAAGAAAACATACATAAAGTGAGTTAAAGAAAATGTGTTTTGTGTCCTGATGTCCACCTTTAAAATAAGAGCTTATATCACATGTTTTTAAATGGTATAAAGTGATTGCTGTTTTTCTTGCCTTTTGCTAGTCAACTTAAATTTTCAATCAATCTTTCTTGATTTTAAAATGTAAAAAAATCCAAGACTTTTTTGTGCCTGGTTGCATAGATGACTGATATCTGCAAAGGCTCTAAACCAAGCCTAATGGAGATCAATGAATGTGTTTCTGCTGACATTTGTGAGACCTGGATCAGGCTCTAAGGCAAGAGGATATGAAGTTAAACTCTTTCTAGGGCTAAGAAGCAGCATCCAAACAATCATCTTCAGGATGAAAGCAGTATTGCAGCAGTTCTTTTATCTTACTGTTTGTCAGTGAGTGTGAATTACGCTCATTTTGGGTTTCTGTTTCTAACTGTTTCATGTTTAAAGCTTGTATTAGTTGCATTTCCACGGGGTAGGAAGAGATGAAGACAGTCAATACCACTTACCACACTGGCATCCAATCTGTGCATATTGTTACAAATGACTTTTCTTCTCTTTTTAGGCAGGAATTTTCAGCATGAATGCATGTGAAGAGGGATTTGCCACTGGTGGCAGGGATGGCTGTGTTCGCTTGTGGGACTTAAATTTTAAACCAATTACTGTGATTGATCTCAGGGAAACAGACCAAGGATACAAAGGTAAAAAGATACCTTTCACTTTTGATAGACCAGTAAGATGGGAAATACCATTGATTTGGACAAATCCAAGAAGATTGTTTCATGTATGCTACTGTGTACTATTTACCAGAATAGTTTTTGAATATACCCACCAGTATGAAGGTCCCACAGTCCTCCAAAATTTTGTAAAACATACAATGAATTTAGGCACAGGTTTTTTTTCTTTTGAACCAATAAAATGCACATCTTTTCTGTAGCAGGGTGGTTTNTAAAATATTCCAATTAGCCTTAAACCAGCACATAACCAAAGAAGGCAATGCTTTAAGACTGAGATGTACGATGTAAACCAGCAGGGAGTACAGAAGGTGTACGTTTTGTTGCTTTGATGTTTTGTCACGCGCTACGTTACCTTTTCTTTGACATTCTCAGGACCCGTATCTCTTCCGCAGGTCTGTCTGTGAGGAGTGTTTGCTGGAGAGGAGACCATATACTCGTTGGGACACAGGACAGTGAAATCTTTGAAATCGTGGTGCACGAGCGCAATAAACCTTTCCTGCTAATGCAGGGGCACTGCGAAGGCGAGCTGTGGGCGCTGGCTGTCCATCCTACAAAGCCACTAGCCATGACTGGGAGTGACGATCGATCAGTCAGGTTGAATTTTGTTTTGATCACCTCGGTACAGGTTCATGCAAGCACTTCATTTGGTAGATTTCCTACTGGAAATGTGTATCATTTAAGGGCGTTAAAAGTGGCATTGAACTGCTTTTGAACCAGTTAAGTGATGCATGGAATTAGTGCTCTCCAATGTATATTTCACAAAAATGAGACATAGAAATTTGAACAAATTTCATTTAGCCTCACATTAAGCAGTCACAAGAATCCTGTGTTTCCTTGTTGTGAGTTCCGTTAGGTGTTCACAGGTTAGAATGAAAAAAATTGTAACAAAAAATTAAAATTTTCGCTCTTCCCATATTCACTTTATCAAATTAACTTCTAGCTTGGGAGTTTTGTCAAACTTAATGCATGTGTAGTAAATAGAATCTATATGCTGAGAAAGCCAAGTAAATTGCTCCCTTTTATAAGTTCATCTTTTTTTATCAGAAACACCTTTTGTCTTCTTTCTTAGAAGGTAAATGGGTTGTAACTTTTGTTAAATATCTTAAATATTAGCAAGCAGTAGTTGGATTATGAATATTGAACTAATTCTTTAGAATTCCAAATATATTTTGTAAATGATAGATAACTGTGAAAACTTATATGTTCTGTTGTAGTAAAAATGTGTTACTAGATATAACTAGGTAATTATAAGGAAATATAAATAAGGACTTGTTAATAGGATAAGTTTACTGAGCAAAGTCAGTACAACGGTTGGCAAAACAGTGAAATTGTCACAAAGTGGCCTAAAAGTACTTACTGTCTTATATTTCCCTTCTTTTTTGAATATTCAGAAAGCCAAATAAAATTAATCTGCCTCTTCATTTTCCCATTAGGTATTTTCTTGCTATTTTGAATGCAAGAATATTTTGCTTTATACAAAATCCAGACTTCTGTCATAGACTGTTCCTTGTGGGAAATTATTGTTCTAAAGTAGGAAACTACTAGGAAACTACCACATCCAATACTCTGCAGAAATTGCAGGCTTTGTGCCGCATATGATGCAGCTGCAAACCATTCCTTAGCTTTGCAATTATTCCTTTGTTTTAGAATTTGGAGTTTAATAGACCATGCTTTGATTGCCCGGTGCAATATGGAGGAGCCGATTCGCTGTGCTGCAGTGAGTACCGACGGGATCCATCTGGCTCTCGGCATGAAGGATGGCTCCTTCACCGTGCTTCGGGTCCGGTACGTCACAGACACTGCAAACACAGAAGTTCGGAGCTCTGTCAAGGATGTTAGGGAGTTGCTGTTACAAATGGTATCTCTGTTGTTGCTGTAATGACTGTATGTGAAAAGATGATGACTTGAATTTGTTTAAGTTGCTGATGCTGAGGATGCTCAGGTTTTTTAAATGTGTGTTGCTCGTGTTCATATCCTTCCAGAACGCATTTGAAAAAGTGCTCTGGTTGTTTGTAAAGAGTGGCAGTGCTCCAGGAAGTGTTTTTCTTCAGGGTTTAGCTTTATTAATTATTCTTGAATTGTTAAGAAAGAAATTTTCACTATTTCTTAAATGGTTTCTGCGTGATAGAACATTGGTGTCAGCACATCACACACAAAAACAGTGCTGCCTCCTTGCTGTAATTCCACAGTTTTAAAGAGAAAATGAGATTTGTCTCATGTCAGTGATGTTTTCTTCCCTGAGTGAATAAAGCTCTGTTAGTCCAGCTGATTTTGTTGGTGGTGGTTTTTTGTTTGTCTGGTTTTGTTTTCATTTTTGTGGACCCAGCTTGAACAGTTGCTTTTGTTCAGGATGTCCCAGCCCAGTGCAGCACCTTGTGTCACTGTTTGCTTCTCTTTTTGGCCATGATGCCCTACCCAACTCTAACTACAGCAGAGTTGTGTTTGCAGATGCGATAGTAAAGTTCACTTCATCGTTTCACGCTTCTGTCCAGTTTTTAAAGCTGGGAAGGTGACCGTATGATCAGGCTCTTCCATACTTATGACATGCTTTCTTTCATACTGCAGAGATATGACTGAGGTTGTTCATATCAAAGACAGGAAAGAAGCTATTCATGAACTGAAATACTCACCAGATGGGAATTTCCTAGCTGTTGGTTCCAATGACAGCTCTGTGGATATATATGGTGTTGTTCAGCGGTACAAGAAAGTTGGAGAATGTATTGGATCTTTAAGTTTCATCACCCATATGGATTGGTCTTCAGACAGTAAATACTTACAGACCAACGATGGCAATGGGAAGAGACTTTTTTACAGGATGCCAAGTAAGATTTTTGGTTGCCTTTTTTACAGAAAGAATGTATAGTAGTTTTGTAACTATAGCCAAATATAAATCTTGGTTCAAACCACTGGGTTACAGAGAATTTTCTTCTGAGTTTGCTTAAGTATTTGCTATGTTTGAATAGATATAGTGTTGTCTAGCAAAGTTACTTAAATATAGATCTTTATGTGTTTACTGTTCTCTGCACTACATTTTTTTTTTTTAATGTGTGGGAAAATGAATATACTGCACCTCAGAAGGGTCATCTGGTTTTCTAGAACTATGTTTGCAACAGAACTGACAAATTTAACTTGAACTTCTATGTTGAACTTCTATGTAATAGAAACAATCAGAATGTAAATGAATTTGGAAGCGTAATGAGATTCAGTAACGGTAGAGAAAATTAAGAGTAGCTGAAATAAGGATGTCAGAATATTAGGAATTACTTGACACAAAAGAAATACCGAAGCTGTGATATATGCACAATTCAATCATGCAACCTTCAAAGTGGAAAAAAAATCAAAATAAAATTTAGCTGGGCAGTGTACTGATAATGCAAATTCAGCTGTGCCTTTACTCTTTTATGTCAGGGAACTAATATAATTATAATTAATGTAATACATAATACTAAAATATTGTTTTTCATGCTCAAAGTTTGTAACAATTCCATTATTGTAAACATTTTCAAGACAACAGTGCCTTGAAAACTTGACTGAATTGTCCTATACTCTTGAAACAACTTTCATTAAGACACTGCCCTCTTCAGAGGACGTATGCACATAGAATGTATATCTTAAAGCTTCAAATTTAAATAGTATTGATCAGAGTATGTCAAGGGCAGTGTATGTCACAAGGGTTGACTTGTTTCTTCTGTGTATATACACTCTTTACATATCATTCTGTATTTTTTTCACTTATTTGTGTCATTACTGCTTACTACATTGTCCCTTACTTTGTTATATAATATTTACACTTCACACTGCATATTATTCATAGTTCCGTGGAACCTTTTGTGACTCTCTGCTGAAGCATCTAATTCATTCTATTCACAAGTTTGATTTTGCACTGAATGAGACAGAATATAGGCAAGAAAAGATAGTGAGAATTTAATTAGACTGTAAGAAATATGTAGACACAGGAGGAGCAATTCGAGCTTATGCTGACAGCTTTCAGCTGGAATATTAGAATGTGGGATTCTGAAAATTTGTTTAAGAAAAAAGTTTAGCAAAGTCAGTGAAGTTAGAGGAATCTTCTAAATATTTCAAATACTGATCAGAATCATATAACAGTTGAAATTTCAATATAAATGAATAAGGAACTTAAAGTTGCCTATCTGTAGCAATTAATCATTAGCCAATATTAGTTGTCATTGCTTATGTGGATTAGTGATTGAAAGAGATTGCAAGGTAAACCTTGTCAAAAGGTGCAGTTACTCAGTTAATTTCACCAGAGCTGAAGGGTTGGACTTGATGATCTTTGAGGTCTCTTCCAACCTTGCTGATACTGTGATACTGTGATCTTCCAAGAAGGCACTTGAGTTCCTCTCCAGGTTTTGGAGTTTTAAAACTTCACTCAAGTGATGATTTTATAATTTTACACAAATTATTTCTTAATAAACCTTCCTTTCTGATTTATTGGCCATTTTGGTTTATCTTTGTGATTGTTCTTCACTCTGTTTATTCCAGTCCACTTAAGTTCTTCCTTGCCCTGTTCCTGAGGCTTGTCTCCCCACTATATCCTATCCAATCCCCTCCCACTAATCAGAATCCTATTAACAATAAGAAAGCTTCCTTCAATTTTGTTACTGCTGAAGATGGAGAAGTGAATTGTTGTCAGTGTCCTGCTTGAGTTCAGCAGTTACACAGTGTGATGCACAACTTCTAGGTTTGCTTGTTCTTCTGTTGCTCCTGCATCCTGCTTCTGTCCGTTCTTGAAGTATTTATTAAATGGCCCTTTGGTCTGCCTCAGTGTTTAACCTCTTATGTGAAACTTAGTGGGTTTGGAACAAATGGATAAAGCTGATGTGAAGCAATGTAACAAAAAGCTAAGCATAAAATTGGTATTTTCAGTAATTTACAGTGAGTAATTGAGTAAATGAGTTCTTCAGTTTTTGCTCTGAATAATCCAGGTTCCTAGAGCAGTTCAACAACAGAATTGTCACAAACTCTGGCAATGGCTGCACAGAGCTTCCAGCAGCTGTCAGAAACAGTAAAAACTGAAGTACCAAACCAATCTTCTGTTAGTCTTGAAAGACCTCCCTACTGATACTGTTGGTCATATTAGATAAGGACAGTTTTAGATGTCAGGTTTTAATTCTCTCTCACTTGGATTTGATTTCTGGAGAATTTTCCTTCTTAAAATGCATTCTTTACAACTGCATAAGCAAATATTGAAAACTAGGTCTTTATTTTTGTTCTCAGGTGGCAAAGAAGTAACAAGCAAAGAGGAAGTAAAAGTCGTTCAGTGGGCATCATGGACCTGTGTTTCTGGCCTTGAAGTTAATGGAATCTGGCCCAAATATTCAGATATAAATGATATAAATTCTGTGGATGCAAATTTTATTGGGCAAGTTATGGTTACAGCTGACGATTATGGAATAGTAAAGCTCTTCCGATACCCGTGTCTAAGAAAAGGTAGTACCTTTAAGTTGAATTCTAAATGTGTTGTTTTGAATTTTGATAGTTCAAAAAAAAGCTTTTGAAAATTATATAAATGACCAATATTTATTCTTAGAATTCAGTTTGAGCTCAAAGATAGGAGAATGGAGAGAGACTGTTTACAAAGGCCTGTGGTAGTAGGACAAGGGGCAATGTCTTCAAACTAGAAAAGAGCAGATATAGATTGGGTGTTAGAAACAGATTCTTAACTATGAGGGTAGTGGAACACTGGAACAGGTTGCCCAGGAGGTGGTTGGGGCCCCATCCCTGAAGATACTCAAAGTGAGGCTCGACAGGGCTCTGGGCAGCCTGATCTAGTTGAGGATGCCCCTGCTGACTGCAGAGGGGGTTGAACTAGATAATCTTTAGTGGTCCCTTCCTACCCAGACCATTCTATGATTCTGTGCTAGAAGTGCTTAGCTCTCAAATTGCACAAACAGTGAGAACCAGTGCAATGATCATATGTACAGGGATGTTTTCACAGAGCTAAGTCTATGTAATTTACCATTTAAATAACTACATTTTCAATGGAAAAACAAAAATTGTCAAAATCTTGATACATCAAAATAAAATTACAATAAAAATTTCAAATACAAATATCTGTATTTTCGTTTAGTGCAGCTCATACAGCACTATCATATGTCTTCTCTCTTTGTGTTCACTTGTTAAGGATATTGCATCCTGGAACCCAAATTTTAAAATCTATCTTAAAAACATAAAAAGACTACAGAAGGTTACTGCTATTAAACAAAATATCATTAGTAATTAGAATATTTTGATTAAACTGTTATCTTTCGTAGGGTTTTTTGGATACATTTTCCTAAGATGCTTCTGAAACATTTATTACATGTGCATTGAAAGATTTTTATTCTTGTTCTAGGAGCGAAGTTTAAAAAATATCTTGGTCACTCTGCTCATGTGACAAATGTCAGATGGTCCCACGACCACCAGTGGGTAGTTTCCATTGGGGGAGCTGATCATTCTGTCTTTCAGTGGAAATTTGTCCCTGACCGGAAGCTGAAGGATTCTCTTCACATAGCACCCCAAGGTAAGCGGTTTATTAAACAAACAAAAGGTAGGAGGAGAGTAGGCTAAAGGAGAAGTAAAATTCTTTGGTGCAAGGATATAAATGGAATGTCAGAATTTTCAGGCTGCACAAAATTGTTGTCCTGTACTTTGCAGCTGCCTGAAGTACCGATAGCATTGCCGGATACTTCCTGGTACCCTGTGTGCTTCCCTCTAGCAATTCTGTGAGCAAAATTCACCACCACTTTCCCTGGTCAAAGGGAAAAATTAAAAATTTGGATCATAGATGTGAATTTTTTAATTCTGTGTGTACCGTCCTTGACTAAACTGACAAGAGCTGGATGCCCAGATTTCAGTGGGGAAAAAAAGACGTATCTGCTCATTTAATTAAAGTTTTGAAGCATTCATAATCATAATCCATAATCATAATTCATAATAAAATTAATCCAAATCATAATTCATAATCCATAACCAGACTATTAACTGAATGTCTCAATTGGAAATTCCTAAGGGAACTCCTTTGGGGCAATAAGTGTATAGAGGAGTTCCAATGAAATAGACTATTTCACACTTTAACTGCTGATATCATATGAAGCTGTAGCACTGTTACCCATATAATAGGTAAATGAATGCAGAAATGTTAAATAGTTGCTTTTTTTCTTCAGACTCATTGAAAATATTTCCACTTCCTTCCCATATATGGTTTTTTATATTTCTGCTAATCTGTTTGTAGGTTTGCTGCTTACATAAGTGGCTCACCTAGCCATAAGTTTTAACTTTGGAGCCCTTCTCTTGTTAGTTTTCTGCAAGTCTTAATTTCTTCTTTATACTCAATACTTTATTTGCTTCTGTCTTTCCTCCTGACACTAATGTTATTTAAATAATTTTAATGAATGAAAACTCACTTGGTTTCAGAAACAAAGAAAATTTCCATACTTAAAGGTAGATTAATTTCTGCTATGTCAGCAGAACTGATCCTGTCGTCCTGTCAATTATTAGAAGTTTCTGCTGTGGTGAATATAAGCATCGATTATCGAATCAGAGACATGAAGCAGTTACTTAAACATTTTCTTGTTTGTAATTTCCATTGCATCATTTTCTGCTTCTTTTCTTGGTGGCAGAGAGTCTGGTTGATTCTAACAGTGATGAATCAGATTCAGATCAGTCTGATGTTCCAGAGCTGGACTCTGAAATTGAACAAGAAACACAGATCACTTATCGTCGACAGGTAAAGATTTTTGTTTTAATGGCAGTTGGAAAGCTTCCCAGGGTTTAAGTTGGTCTTTTATGAAGGCCTGTTGAATTGTGAAAATTGAGGAAACAGCTGAGCTGGAATTCACCAAACATCTAGAATTGTTGTCTGATGCATTCAAAATACTGATACAAGAAAGAAAGGAAAAAAATAGTTATTACCTGTATGCTTAGCATGTTCTACTGGAGTTTTGGTTGTAATTTCAAAACCAGTTGCACTAAACAATAACCAGCTACAGTTATTGAAGACTTTTTTCAGTTACCTCAGTAGCTGAATTCACGGAAGGATGTTTTCCTTGTCTGTCTCTTAATTCATACGCGTGCTCTTTCTCAAAGGTTTACAAAGAAGATCTACCTCAACTTAAAGAGCAATGCAAAGAAAAAAGGAAAAGTGCAGCTTCCAAGAGACGAGAGCGCGCTCCAGGGAACAGTATAAGATTGCATTTTGTTCATGGGTATGAAAACTGAGATTCTTTAAATACGCGACTAGATTGTGTCTTCTAGATTGGTGTTTGTGATGCAGTCGTTTGATGAAAGGCTTCTAGGTCAGCTGCTTTGTGGGTTTTATTTATTGCTGTAAAAAGTAATGTACACTAAATTATTAGAAAGATTTGATGGCAAACTAAAGTAATTCTGAACATGAGTTCTGAAGTGAATTGGCACCGCAACTTTTAATTAATGCTTTATTCACCTCTGTGCAAATAATGTATTTGACTGCCATACGTGGTTTTAAGTCTCTGGAAAGTAATAGTTTTCTTTGGTGTATTAATTTGGAATCTACAAGACAAACTGTGTAGTTGAAGATGGCTGGGTTGTAAAGTGGCATTTCTCTAAGTGTTTTAATAAAAAAAGTATGAACTGTTTGGACTTAATCATGTTCTTCAGTTAAGGAACTAAATGTAATGGTTAATAGTCCTTATAGGTGTGTTAAAATTCAGTTTCATTCTCTGTTTGGTGTTAATTTGAGTAACAAAATGCCTTTCAGATGCATCCTTGAATCTCACGGATTCATCTTTAGGATTGGTAGTCTCCTGTAAGTCTTTGCAAGTTAAGATTCTTTTATTAGAACAAAGATGTGGTGTTTTAAAGCAAACTGGCAGTAGATGTTACTACATTAGAATAATGATCAGAAATATAAATTCTTGTTAGAGCAGACTATGTTAAACCAAGACAGCTCCACACAAAACCCCGAAGCCTTTATTAAATATAGGCATTGGAAATCAGGTAGTTTCCCTTTCAAGAGATACCTCATTGCAGGAATGCAGCAGAGAACTAACTATGCAGAGAAGCTGCAGATACTGTCTAACTTTATAATGACACAAATTTAGAAGGGAATGCTTAAGAAATTAATTGGCTAAGAATAGTTCAACTCAGCAATTTTGTCTGTAGAAGACAGGGAGTCTGAGCAGTAACTTTGGAGATAATGACAACTGAGAAGCTTATAACAGGGTTGAATATTTTATTATGATATTATTATTGCTTCCTTTTTTTCTATTTTTGATACTCTGGAATTCTCAGTTGGAGATCTTCTCACGGTTAGAAAATGCATTGAAGTGGGTAGTTGTGTACAGTCTTTAGAATTTGATCTAAGAGTCAAACCAAATGATCCTGAAGAAGATACAGCACAAGCAAGGGCCCTGGATCTTTGGGATTACTGTTATTTCCTTCACAACAGAAGTGAAACTTGACCAGAATATCCAGGAATGACCAGAAGCAGAATGTCCAGTCGAGTTCTGTCTGGTTATCCAATGGGCATCAAGGAAACTAATGAGGAGTCCATGCTGACCAACAGATTTTTCTCAATGTCCAGGCTGTTAACTTTAAAGTGACCCACATCCAAGTGAGTAATAGGCATATTCTCTGATTGAGGAAGTCTTATTTGCTTCACCTTTCTTTAGCTGATGGAAATGTCTTGGATGTTCCTTGAGATTGTAAAAAGTGGTACTTTTTTGAAGTAGATGAATAGGAAGCTCCTTTTCCTTTCCTTGTTTTTGAGCACATTGGTTTTGTGTTTTGAATTTGTCAGCTGCCTTACAAGATGAGCTTTAAAAGATCTCTTCATATCCTGTTAGAGATTTTTAAATCTCTCTAGTTAATTCATGGTTTTGGAAAGGGAGAAAAAGAAGAATGCTGGGTCTGTGAGCCAGTCACTGGCTAATACAGATGAGAAAGCAACTTCTACTAACAGCTTGATCTTTACGTGCACCTTTCTCTAAGAGATCTGATGCACTCATGATGATCAGAAATAGGTCATTGAAGTGGTGTGCTAGTTTGGCCTCTTTTTGACTAATCTTGCATTTGCTTTCTACCATGACAGTGGTGATGATTCAGAAACATAAAAATGACATTCAGAGGAATCACTTTCTCAGACTCAGTGCTTGTAATACTTTCTTGTTGCTGGCAGGGAATAAGGATGGAAATACAAGACACGTGTCCAGTATTCTCTCAAAGCTACACTACTGCTCTCACAAGAATGATCTATTTTTATTTTCATATTTGATTAGGATTTCAAGATGACATGGGGGTTTCTTATAGACTTAAATGAGCATTATGACATCTTGCATGGGTTCCTACCAGAGGCTACAAACAGCATCTAAAGGGACTAGGTCGTACTGAGAAAACATTATTGTCGTGTTAGAAGTATTTAGAAAAAAAAAAATCACTACTATTGTGCTAAAGATGCTGACCTCAGCCATATTTGTTTTGACATTTGGTTCTTCTGGAGATTCTTGGGAGAGGGTTGCACTATATTTAGAGATTTCCTGGATATACATTGAATAGTAATATACAAATTTCTAAACTCTTAGCGCATCAGACAGACTGTGGACATTGATTCTTTTCCCAGAGAGGGCAGTACACATGAAACTCTTTGCTATAGATGTGTAACTCGCAACTGTGGGTAGGATTCAGCTACAGGTTAAAGAATTTACGGTTCTGTGCCTAAAGGTAGATGGGTTTATGTGTGTATCCAAACTTCTGTCACAGTGAGTGGAGATGCAGTCAGTGGAGCATAAGGGGTGATTTGGCTCTAGTAAAAATGAAACAGTGACTAGTTGGTCAGCTGAGTAGCCATGCAGATTCCATTGACTCTATTGACTAGAATATTGTTGATTAAAATGCAGGTGTTTAATATATCTAAATCACATAGGTGTTCATATGTTTATATGTCATTATCTCCAACTCCAGTCTCTGCTCTTTATGACCTTAGTCATAGCAAAAAACAGGTTTCTATGTGTAATTGAGGTAGCCATCTTTTCTTCTGAAAGTTCCTCAGTCCTGGATTGATGGTTTGTTTAGCTGTTGCTGAGGACTGCTTGAAAATTCAGCAACTACTGCAGGATGCAATGTTGTGTTCATTGTGCCTTGTTATATATTATCCAATAACTATGAATCAGAGCTTGCTTTATTATTTAGTTTGTAGTTGCTAATCAAGATACTCTGTAAATTATGCATCTGTGGTTTGTTTTCTGCATACAAAGAATTTGTTTCTCTTCATGGTTTCTCTGAGATTAGCTAATTCATTTAATACTGTGCAGATGTCAGCATTTTGGAACTGTGGAGCATATTCTCAGGAATTGATATTCTACACTGAACCATGCTGCTTTTCACCTCACAGAATCACTGAATGCCAGGTTGGAAGGGACCCCAAGGATCACCTGGCCCAAACTTTCTAGGTGATAGTGTAGTTTAAATGAGATGGCTCAGCACCCTGTCTAGCTGAGTCTTAGAACTGACCAATCTCACTTGCGAGATTATTCCAATCTCTTAATCCAGTTAACTGTTCTCATTGTGAAAAAAACTTCTTCTGGATTCCAATTGGAATCTCCCTGGGAGTAACTTGTACCCATTACCCCTCTTCTGCTCTCATAGTTGTAATGTTCAATAAGTAATGCTCTTGTAATCTTCAATAGGTAGTGTTCCACTTTTCCATCTCTGGTACATTTCCCTTTTGATGCTGAGCAGACCCAGAAACTCAGAGTTAAGCCAAGGAGGGGGCTGTCTGTTCTTCTGTCAGCCTCCCTTGCCTTCAGAGGGGATGATCTGCTTTTCTGTGACTAGGGGAGTGTTCTTTAAAACCTCCCAGCACTTGCTAGCTCCTTATCCTCTGTGGAAGCTTCCCACAGGATCCCTTCCAAGTGAGTCCTGAACATGCTGAAGTTTCCTCTCCTGAAATCTAAACCCGAAAAGTTCCTGTATGGTCATGGAGTTAGTAAGCTGGCACCTGGGAAAGACCAGATGCATTTAACAGGGTTACAGAATGTCTTCGTTTGCACTGTTTGATATTCTAGCAAAATGTGTTTTATTTTAAAAACTGATTGTACATGGGGATTTTTGTTGGTTGTTTTTTGTGGGTTGGTTTGTTTGTTTGTTTGAAATATCTGGAGGAAGTGAAGTCCAAACTTCCAGTCATAAAAAGTTGTAGATGTGAGTAACAACTATTTCCCTGCATCCTAGACACATTATGGATTTATTTTGGGTAGTTATGTGATAGATAGCATTAACATGCTCAGTTTCACTGTGCTGAATGTAAGGGTCATAGGTAATTTTTATGACAAGCTGGGAAAATACTGAATTTCTGGGTTGGAGGTAGAAGGATTTGAGACCATTTTGCTGTCTTAATGCTTTTTACTTTTATAGGTGACTTCTAAACTTGTAAGAAATTACTCAGTATTTCTAGAGCATTATTTCTTTCAGCATATGTATTTTGTAGCTGCTTTGTAAAATAATCTCATTTAGTGTACATATCCAGCATTTTTTAAATCATGTTGTACTTGCAGAGAAAATACAGTGTTTTTGCAGAGCACAGTGCAGAGTGAAGGAGAGGAAGATGACACCTGAGCAGTGATAGGTTCAGATACCTTCTCTGGCATCGTGCCTGCCTTTGTAATCCCTGCCCCTGAATGAATGTTGCCATGTTCTTAAACTGTTGATGTTGGATACTGTGATAGGTTATTTTTGTTTTCTTTCTTCGTAGTTTCTGTAGGCCATTATATATGATGTCCATTTAAAAACTAAAAAGAAAGATGCAGCTGCACAGGACAAGCAGGCAGTGCTTTGAGTCAGGCAGAAATAGCTTTAAGCAGCTGCATGTTTTGCTGCTGGTTAAAGTTGTTAGTGAAGGATATGAATGGAAAGAGTGAAGGATTACTGAAGGGTCTGCATCTATATTTTGAGTCTGAATTTTTGGTCACTTTGAGAAGAGCAGGGAGCAGACACATAGCTGAGCCTTAGACCTAGTGGAGAGAGAGATTTTTTTTTTTTTTTTTAGAGATCTTGAAATGACAACTCAGGAGACACTGAAAAGTTGCTGAACTAGGACTGAACATAAAGTTAAGAACCTGCCTGTGAGTATACCAATATAAATCCTGGGTTGGAGGAAGACTTATTTAAAAGCTGTCACAAGTTTTTGCTGCTTTAATAACTTCACTTGTTTGTGATCTAATGAGACACATCTTTGGACTTCACACAGTATCACAGAGAACACAAAACTGGGAGAAGTGGCTGGTGCACCAAACGGCTGTGCTGCCATCGAGAGGGACCTGAACAGGGTGGAGAACTTGGCAAGGCAGAATTTCTTAAACTTCAAAGAGGGAGAATGCAGTGCTCTGTATTTGGGAAGGAATGCTCCTGGACCATCAGCTGGTCTACTAAAAACCTTTGTGAGATGAATTTGACACTTGAATCACTTGTAGTATGACATAAGTACTGTTGTGAGTAGTCTAGGTGAACCAACAAATACAGTGTGGTCAGACTTGGTCCAGATGGTGTATTCTAGTCATGCATAGGTCTAGGATTTGTGAGCAGAGGTTCATGGCTGGAGTTCTCAGAATAGTATTCCTTAAGCTAAAGTTGGTCAATTGCCTTAAAGATGCATTACTCGACCAGTGTGTATGGTTGCAAGAAAAGCTATATATAATTTCATGAAATACTTATTTTCTACTTGGATTGAAATTTTTTTATGTCATTTAAATTGTCTAAATGCCTTATATGCTGTAATTGTCCTAATGCTGCCCTGTTAATTTTGTGTATGACACTGGTGTATGTGCAGGTCTTTGTCTTATGTAATAAAGACCTGCACTGTTATAAAAAGACACTGCATTTGTTTTCTTCTTTAAAAGAATGGAATTTATTTGATATATGCTTTTAATTAAGCAAAGAAATTAATATCGGGAGCAGTGCAACACAGACATTGGAGATTGCTGTTAGTTTGCAGCTGCTGAGGGTGAAAATTGAGTTGTTTTGTTTGTGACAAATGACCTGCTGATCATATTCAAGGTCTTTTTTCAGCTAGGTTAGTTACAAGCTGGGTGCAAAATAACCAAAGCAGAGCCTTACGATTCTTGAATCAACATAATTGACGGCAAATTAAAACACATTTAAGAGTGATTTCCTTCCTTTCTTTATACTTAGAAATACAACCAGATTTTGCCTACAACATGTAAAATAATTAAAAAGTTGATTTACTGATGATCTGTAAGAAGGGAAGAAGGAACAGAGAGAGTTAACTGGAGAATTAATAGCACAGAAACAGGATGTGTCAGGAGCGTATATATTTATATATGCATGTATGGATATGTGTGCATAGATATGTACATATATTTCAGGAGTATTGTTTCTATAAGAAGAAAGGAAGGAATGAATTTAGGTTATGCATTTTTAAGTGTTACCTCCATTGACTGTGAAGGATAGCATTGCTAAAAACAGTGATTTAAAACGATAGTTGGTTAATGGGTTTTTTGTTTCTGAGCCTTCAAAAGTACTTCTGGAGTAAGAAGCAGCTGATTTGGAAGAAAATTTAAGCATTTGTTTTCTGTTAGCAATTTTTCAAAGCCTTTCAGTTGAATAATACCTGTGTTGTCCACATTCTACTGGAAACTTTAGCTGGCTGATTTCTGAGTGGCTAGAAAATTCCCAAAGTATTACTTTTGGCTAATTCATTTACTGAAGTGTTGCATGCCCAGATTCTCCATGTGGTCTGAAAAAAAATTACTAGCTATTGCTTCCACTCTTGAGTTAGTTGTGAAGAGTAACTTTTAAACAGCAGCCACTTTAATGCTTATCTGATGTCTGAATGTAAATGAAATTGATAAATTGGTGTTCCTTTGGGAAAACATATTAATAACCTTTAAACTGTATTTGGTAAGTGATCTGAATTTTGACATATGCAGAATGCATCTTACATAATTTCATCTCAGAGCTTTAGTGTATGTATATGGTTATGACCTTGGTGAACAAAGGTTTTTTCCTTTACTTAGGTACAGAGGTTACGACTGTCGGAGCAATTTATTTTACACTCAGACGGGTGAAATTGTATACCACGTTGCGGCAGTGGGAGTGGTGTACAACCGGCAGCAGAACACACAGCGCTTTTACCTGGGTCATGATGATGACATCCTCTGCCTTGCTATTCATCCCTTAAAGGACTATGTGGCAACAGGCCAGGTAGGATGCGTATTTGTCTGCAATAAGAATCTGAAGTTGTTACTACTGAATTTAGAAAAGCCTTTTTTTGAAAAAGAAAGTCCAGTCCATATTTATTCAGGTGAATGAGTGCATTTCTGTTGCAGAGGGACTCGTTAAAAATCTGCAACAGAAGTGTTTTTCCCTATTCTTTATATTAATTCTGATAAAACTGTTTAGTTGATAGAGCTCTTTTAAAACCTATTTTTTTGTTTAAGAATATTGGGTTTTTTTATTATTCATCATTACCTTGTTGCTTCATGATAACAGGTGGAAAAATATACAATTAAGATATATATATATTTTTTTTTCTTAGTTGTGAATTTAGCTGTGGTGTTATTACATAACATGATCTTACCAATTGTTATTGCATTCTGGCATTTCAATTTCATACACTGGTTTTGGTCAGTACCGATAGCTGAACTATTTGCTGTTTTGTACATGTAACACAGATACGTATATTGCTAAAGCAGTCACAACAGTGAGTTTGTATATTGCTAAAGCAGTCACAACAGTGAGTTTGCATATTGCTAAAGCAGTCACAACAGTGGGTTTGTATGTTGCTAAAGTATTCATAACAGTGAGTTTCATCTTTTGCCAGATAGTAATTTTAAGTGCCCTTTTTCACTCATGTTTTTACACAAACATCACTTCCTATACATTTTTAAACACCAGAACTTGAATGTTTGATCTGATGTTTCACAGGCTTTAAATGACTTTTATTATCATTACTGTTTGTGTTGTTGTTATGTAGTAAATTGGAGCACGTGTGAACTGAATTTTTGTTATAGAAATAAACTTTCCCTTGTAACGTCCTTAATGTACATGAAAATGTTTCAGCTGAACATCATTTCGAAGGTCACGTTAGAGATTAAAGGCTTAAATGTGTGAATTGATTCTACTTAATTTTAGGGCAGTATAGAATAAAAAACACATATGGATTAAAAAGTGCCTGGATTGACTGTATTATAAAATAGCTTGTGATGTCAACAGAAAGATACACCCCATTATATACTGTTTCATCTATACACACTATGTTGTGTATATTGCATTACTTGCAGTAATTAGCTAATGCAGTAATCCGATTCCCCGTAAAAGACTGGTTTAGATTTTCCTTATAGTGGATGTTAGGAAAAAGGAAAAACTTTGCAGACATCACGTATTTAGTTTGTGGCAAAACCAGAAATAGAGTCTCATTTTCTTCAGTCCTACCCCTGGTCTTAAACACAGGAGAACATTCTTCTGGTTTTACAGCCCTTTTTTTGTCTCTTGAAATGTGAAACTTCTTACCAAGTTCCATTTCTTACCAAGTTCTGTTACCTGTGTTAGTGCTGTTCTAGAGGAAGTGACTCCACAGTTATCAGTGCATTAGAATCTAACTTGGAGACACTTGTAATGCCATCAGAAAGCAACAGAAGTCACTTTGATTTACAAACATAGGTTAGCTTACATACTAGTAATAAAAATAACATTTTATTTTTTGATAGGGAATGACTGATAGAGATTTGATGGAATAAATATGCCACAGTATAGTCAATGAAGGGCTCTCTCTCCCCACCCTCCCAGAAGAGGACTCTAGTTAATTGTGATTAATGTATCTGAATTTTTTTGAGGGAAGAGTGAGCATGATGGGGAGTGACATTTGTAAAGCAGAAGGGATAACCATACTGTTAGCCAGACAGCAGTGATACTAGGGAAATTTTATTGCTGTAAAGTGTTTTCAGATACTTTTAAAACAACTGTGTGAAGTAACTGAGAGATGATGGTAAATGGCTATAAATGTGTATACTTACAGGTTGGTCGAGATTCCTCAATACACATTTGGGATACAGAAACAATAAAACCACTCTCTGTATTAAAGGGCTATCACCAGTATGGTGTTTGTGCTGTTGATTTTTCAGGTAATAAGTATTTATTTATTTATTTTATTTATGATTTTCCTTTTCTGCATGAAAATACAAGCTAATAAGCTCTAATGAGCAATTGTGAACTCCATCACACTGACAATTTAGTATTAAAAATATTCTCCATTAATCAATGACAAAGAGAAGTTGTGGATGCTTCGTCCCTGGAAGTTTTTAAGACCAGACTGGATGAGGCTTCGAGCAACCTTGTTTGTTCAGAGGTGTCCCTGCCCGTGGCAGTGAGGTTGGAAATGGATTCCAGCTCAGGCCATGCTATGATTCTGTGAAATAGAAAGGCTGTCTCCAAGTAATTTAAAAAGAGCTCTTGCACATCAGGAAATGCAAGAAGAGGTTCTGTGGTGTTTAATAGCTGAACTGGTCACTTAGGAATTTCTTTTGGTTATATGAGGGGGGCACACAGATCTTGAGTATCGTTTCTGCATTGCAGGGTGGCTTAAAGTCCTCAACTCTGTCCAACTGACCACTCAAGTTTAAAAGCAAATGTGCCTCTAAGCACAAGACATACAATGGTTTACCAGTTTGTACATTCTTATAGTATTTGTAACGTTATAAAGTGGTCTCTTACTGTTGTGACAGAATATTATCAATCTACTCTCGTAATCATAAATGTTTATTTTCTAGCGGATGGGAAACGATTGGCTTCTGTTGGAATAGATGACAATCACACTATTGTACTCTGGGATTGGAAGAAAGGAGAAAAGCTTTCAGCAGTAAGGTAGGAATTTAACTTTGTTTCAAAATTCGCACCTAGATTTGCTCTCAAATAACAGAAAGCAAAATAGATTCATTAAAGAATAGTAGTTCTCCAGTAAACTAGCAATTTCTGTCACCTAAGTGATACAGGCAATAACATTAGCACAGCCTTAAAACTTTCTTAAGATGAAAACAAATAGAAATCAGCAACAATTATTACAGTAATGGCTCAACTGTTACTGTGAAGAACTGGTGAAGAAGACATTGAAGACAAAGTTTATTTACCTTTATTCGATGTGTTCTCAGATAATGTTTTTACAACTTCCCCCATGCACTTGTGTTGCCTTCCCAGAGATGGCAACCAGATCTGTTCCATCTTTTCTTGGGATGGTAGCTTGCAGTTGTCGTTTGCTCAGTTCCCCTTTCTTTGAGATTCTTTGCTGCCTGATCTAATTTTGAAGTTAGCTCTACTTTGAACAGGAAGATGGACTAAATAATCTGGAAAAGTTAAATAATTTGGAAGTTCCTTCACATAGATTATTTCACATATGTACTTATGAAGTAGAATTTTAATCTGCAAGATTGAATTTTATTTATGGTGTTGAGTAATGTTTTTCGAAACCTTTTATTTTATTTTTTCCAAGAATACATTCCTTTAAATAGAGCAGGGATGTGAGTGGGTTTTTCCCTGCTCTTCTGGATTCAGCATGTATACTGTAAACATCATTCAGAGGGTTTTATTATTCTCTGCAGATACAACTGTAAAAGAATCAACTTTAAATAAATAGCTATACTGTTGTATAAAATCCCTCACTTTTCATTTCAGGGGAAGCAAGGATAAGATTTTTGTTGTTAAGATTAATCCTTATATGCCTGATAAATTGATTACAGTTGGAATTAAACACATGAAGTTCTGGCGTAGAGCAGGTAAGGAAACTTTTCAGAATTACAGCTGTTTTTAAACAGTGTCAATGTTGCATCTGTTTTGGTAGGTTTTATGCATCAGTGGCAAATATTTCCTCTGTATGCATAACTTAGCTTTGCTTTAGTACAAATAACATTGACTGCCATTATGGCAGCACGGGGAATTCTGTCCAAGATGAATTTGCTGTGTAGTTAGAACCGCACAAGCAGAAAGGGCTTTGCATTTCCTAATGTCTGTTTTTTGTACCTAATAACAGAGCACATCTGAAAATGTTATAGACTGCTCTAAAATCATAGAAGAGTTTTTGGAAGAGACGATCAGTATAATGTGTATGTTATAATGAGGCATGAATTTGAATAAATGTATAAAAATCCTCATACAACAATTCAGACAGTCCTTGAAGAGGATACATGTGCTGGTTGAGACCTGTGTGTTCAAATACTTCTGCTGAATTTGACAGTTAAAAAACAAGTTAATGCAGCTTGTTTTATCAGCCTGAAAAATTTTGAGGAGCGAAAAATCCATTCTCTGATATTGTTGTCAGCTAATGTCTGTGTGGGCATATGTACCTATTCAAACTCAGACTTAAGTACCAAGTTAAAAGTAAGTTTTTTCATTTTTTTCTTGAAAGATGTCAAATAGCACAGAAATTTTATTTCCTGAAGGTGCTTCTGACCTTTGGAGGTCCCTTCCAACCCAAACCATTCTACGATTCAATTTTTGGGACTGTAATGGAAGGGGTAATTAGTTAATGTGAGATGGGATTTTTTCACAATTAATATTGTTTATTAATTTTCAATATTTAGGAGTCTTGCCCCCAACCACTAATTTTAATAATAATCAGGTTCTTTTACAATGGTCATGGAAACATTATACATAAAGAGATAACTAGATCCAGAACAAAGAGCTACCAATAATACAACATTTATCTCAACTGAACTGGAAGAGAAGGTTCTTGCAGTCAGTTATACCACTTGTGCACTCAATGGACTCAGGAGCTCCTTTCTGCTTTTAGGCAGAGGGTTAGGATTCAATTAGATTCAATTACAGAGTTTTGCTCAAGAGCAAGTTTTTACTAAAGAGTCTTTGAGTATTTACTCACAAAAATTAATCTCCCAACTGGCAGGGCTAGCTACAGCTTCAGACAGCACCCAAACACTTTCAGGGAGTTCTGTCGGTGTCATCTTGGCTGTTGAGGCTTCTGATTCTTCCTAGGCTTTACAGGCTGCTGGGGAAAAGAGGCAGATGATCTCTGACCTGGTCCTGATTCCTCTGGATGATCTGTGTGCCTCCAGGGCTTCCCACCTTGGCAGATG
The DNA here is from genome assembly GCA_013399055.1 of Ramphastos sulfuratus. Lineage (NCBI taxonomy): Eukaryota > Metazoa > Chordata > Aves > Piciformes > Ramphastidae > Ramphastos > Ramphastos sulfuratus. Next base: position 144 of record WBNM01033726.1, on the reverse strand, counting down.
TGCAGTGTTGGCATTGATGTCAGGCTGGCTGTGCAGGCCTAGTGCATGAAGGCGTGTATGCCTGTTTCTGGTAAACTCGAGGCAGGCAGTTTCCAGGCAAACTAGCCCAAACCACAGGGCCTGTTACTCAGCAGAGCTAACTTA
>WBNM01033724.1:0-66478 GCA_013399055.1 Ramphastos sulfuratus | reverse complement strand
ATATGGTTTAAGGGTGAATCTTGTAGAGTTGGGATAAAGGTTGGACTTGGTGATCCTGAGGGTCTTTTGCAAATGGAATGCTTCTGTGATACGGAACCATGAAAAAGACTTAAGATAATAAAAAGAAAGCTAGTATTTATTGCTTCTCCTAAGCAATAGGAGAAGCAATAAATACTAGTAAATCCTAGTAACATTACTAAGCAACAAAGAGAATAAAGCATATTTTCACGGCGTGTGAAAATATGGTGTGGAAGTGTTAAGAGACTGGGACAACAAAGAGACTTATTTAACTTATTCAATTAGGAAAAAATATGAGGAAGCTAAAGTCCATGCATACTATGATACACATAAAACTCCTGGATTAGTAAATTCCTAAACATCAGATTACTGGAAGTTGTGAGAATATCACAGTGTATTTCCCCACCTTCTTCCCCTGCCCTGCCCAGTGTTTTCCTAGACGTTAGCTACTGATCATTCACTGTTAGAAACAGGACAATTGGGTGCAATGACTTTTAGCTACAGGTGGTATTATGGCATTTGCATTGTCACATTGCACCTCAGTGCTCTGGTTCACCAAGATAAGAAGATAGCCAAACAAATCTCCTCAGATGTGCTTAGCCTTGACTGGGCCATTTGTTTGGATCTAGCAAGCTTGAACAGACTTCAAGCTCTGTGGCTTCTCCACAGCCTGTAAGGCAATTCCTGTGTTACCATCTGCATTTTTGGTCCTGAGGCTGATCCTGGCCCTTAACCAGATAAACACTTAAATCCTTGAATCCAGACATCCTAAACAGGGAGGAACTTTACTTTGTTTGATTGTTTGTTTAAACAGAAATCTTGTTTGGGTTTTTTTTTCTGTCCTACCATGTTCATTGAGATGTGTGAGAGGGATTTTTTTGGGTTTTTTTCATCTGATATTACTAGTTCCAAGGAAATACTAATTAACTGCAGGGCTCCTGTTGTAACCTGTTTTTAACTTAGGTAGATTTGCTCTACTTTTTTAGCATAGTAACTAATTTTAATAAGAGTGCCTATATTTGTCAGCAGCTCAGCTGCTTCATTCTTAAACACTTTCTGAATCTTAGATATATACCATCTGCTCTTAGAGACTTGTTACTCTTTCATTTATCCCTTTGCTTCAGCATCTGTTCTTCTGACATCTTGATTTCTCCTGAAGCTTCATTTTTATTACCTAAAAATACTGACACAGTATGACTCATTGCCACCTGAGCAGTAAGCTACCTAATTATTTTTTGTAATTACCAGGTCAGTTGATACATGCTAGCAACTACTTAGTCTATATTTAAAATTAGGATAGAAACCTAAACAAAGTAGCATCACCCAGCATTCAGTTCACTTGGAATCTCTTGCCAATCTCTTGCCAATGCAAATTTTCATTTTGCTGTAGAATTCTGGCTAATTTTAAGCAGAAAGAGTAGTGTGATGTTGTCAAGGGGGGTTTTACTACTTTGGAACTGCCTCACTAATATGTCTGTAAGCAGAATTAAAAGGCTTGACTCTAAAGATAAGCAGAAACAGAGATTAGCTAAAATTACCTTTTCTCATTTTCTGGGTTGTTTTGGTTTTGGTTGGTTGTTAGGGTTTTTTTTCACCTTGGAGAAAAATCAGAGCTCTGTAGTCCCAGTTAAACAATAGATATTAATACAAACATATTCACAGTACTGCAAGGTATATTGATCTGTAGCTGCTGTAATTGGCTTCTGTATCCTAATGATCCTTTCTCCACTCCTTAAATCCAGAGTTGCAATGGCTAGACTGTAAGATGGACATTTCAGAAGATTTTACAGGGTCTTGGAAGATTTTTGTCCCTTCCTAAGAAACTGTGGTACAGGTTTAGTTATCTTTATGTTTCATAATTAAACATTGATAATCTGGAGTTATCTTAAGGTCTAAAGAAACTGATCAAAATTCAGTGAAATCAGTGTAACAACTTTTACTAATTTGTAAAGAGATCTAAAAGGTCTTGCTTAAAACAGGCCCTAAAAGAAGGATGGAATAGTGGGTTTTTTCATGTATAAAAAAAAAGAAATATATTGTTTCATAATCTGTACTGGATGAATTTCACTTTAGAATCAGCTAGAGTAGAAAAAGTAATTATTTTAACTGAAGAAGACACACAGTTCCCAGTTTATGGAAAGGTCTTTCCTGGTATTCTGTTACTAGGAGCAGAAGACAAAATCATATACAAGATGGCTACATTTAATTGACAAATAACTGCACATTTTATTTTCATATTGTTTATTTTCTCCAGGTGCCAGATCTTCACTGAGCTGCACTGCAAAAAAACCCAGGAGAGATGCAGAGCATAACAGAAAATACTAATGGGGACTTCTGATAGACAACAGCCTTTTAAATTCTCACTGAGTCCTCACTGAGCAAGAAACACAACATCATCTGCAATCAAAACTGACTCCAGGTTAGAGGTTTTAATCAATGTTCTGTTATAAAACTGATAATTAAGGTGGCAAGATGCTGGTTGGTTCTTTCTTCCCTAAGTGCTGCATTGTATCAAGATAGTCAAATTTCAGAGAAAAATTGTTTGGGTGCTGAATGGAAGAAAAATGTTTTACTATCTCTACAGTAAGTAATACAGAATTTTCCTCTGCATCCTATGGTTTAATTCTCACATATTCATATGACTGCTTTTATAAATACACTAATTTCATACATTAATGCATATCACAGTTAATTTCTTCAGAATCACCCTACTGAATAGACCCTACCCTTTTTTCTTACTTAGATTTTTGAAGACAATCTTTAAGTGATTTTCCTCTCCAGATCACTATACAGGGTACTGGGATTTCTGGAAATCAGCATCAGAACTTGAATACAGAGGAAAATTACAGTTCATTGCAGCAGTTTTCCCATATGGAATAAAAAGGCTAAGGCAGGGCAGGGCACTTGCCCTGCATCCTTACAAAACAGAAATGTCCTTTGATGCTTCAGCTACTGCCAGCAATAAAACAGAAAGCAAAGCTGCAAGATAGTAAAAACCCTAATTTTAGCAACTTGGGAGTTGTGTAGTTCCTATCTGTCCACTCAGGAGTGGAGTCTCTGAAACTCTTCCAAGGAAATCTGTACGTGTAACGTAGCTCCAAAGTAGCAACCTTCCTAACCTTCCTATTGTATTTACATGGAAAAAATACCAACTCATCTTCTGGGTGACAAGATCCCACCATCAACAGAAATAACAGCTCAAGGATAGATGCATGTCAAAACCAAAGGAAAATGATAAAATATATATCACAACCCAAACCTTCAAATAACAAGTTCTGCTAAGGCTCAACTTTTTTATATCCTGAGAATATAACTTATGCAGGAGACAAATATCTTGTGTATTGTGATGTATATGGATTTTTAGAATCATAGAATGGTAAGGTTGGAAGGAGACCTCAAGGATCATCTAGTTCCANTCTTGCTGCAGCCCAGGACTCGGTTGGCTGTCTGGCTCTGTGTAACTGGGCAAAATCTGCAATGTTATTCAAAATATGAAATGTTCTCAAATTGACAAGGTTTTGTCAAAACCTGTGCTTGCTACTTCCCAAGCTACATAGAAGCACTAAGGCCAGGGGCACTGCTGTCTCTAGACAAATACACTTGGGTTGTTCAGAAAAAGGATGGGAAGCATTCAGTTATTTGAAATCATGTTGTGTAGGTGCACCATTGCCCACCTCAGCTTGCTAAGTGTGATGGCTGTTACGCAGCTTCTTCCTCCTGCTCCACTCCCTGCAACCCCGGGTCTAATCTGCGGCAGTACATATATTAGATGAAAGCTCATGAAGAATGCTTGGGAGCTGAAGCTCAGGCTGCAGCTACTCTTTCTTTCAGCACTGCCATTCTCCCTGTCACTCCCTGCGGAGGAATGTAAGAGTGGCCACCAAGAAATAAGCAGGTTTCTTCCAGGATTTGGGTTGACAGTTGGACATGATGATCTTAGAGGTCTTTTCTAACCTTACTGATTCTATGATTTAAGCTTCTACAGGTTGCAACAAACTGGCTTTATGACAGAGCTACTAGGTATGAATAGACAACCATACTCATACAGTATACAAACTAAAAGCTTATGTATGCATGTGTGTATCTACACACACATACACGTGACTAGCAGGGCTTTCATCTCTTTATTGGCTCTTATTTTCATCTGTTAGCTGTTTTATTGTGTTATTTTGTCCTCTTCTACCCCTCCAGATAATTTCTGCCTGAAGCACTTCGAATCCAGCAAGACAGAGACACTTTGTCAGGACAGCAAGGAGAGAGAACAGGTGATAGAAAACAAATAGAAGAAAATTAATCTATAGAAATAGTAGAGTCCAGAAAAAGCACATTTAAAACTGCAGGCTCTCTCAGCTTCATCTTTTCTTTGGAACGGTCTTCACCTATGCCACTGCCTATTAACTTTTCTTACCATACCTATTCAAAATGTCTTGATCTTAATTTGATTCCAGTTGACCTCAGGTGGCAAATGCTAATACAGACATTGCATAAGCAGGAAGAAAACACTTTCCTAGATATTTTTTAATTTTAGTTTAAATTACTTCCCTTACACTGATTATTTTTTTTTCTTTGCATAATTTAATGGGGCTCTTGATTCTCGATAGCTATTTTTCTAACTTCTGTACAAAATATGTCTTGTTAAGCAACAGAATAACACATATGTAACCCCAGAAGTTATTCTGAATGGACATTTGCAGGATGCTATAGTGCAGAAAAACGGTTTAGACTTGAAGTATACATTCCTTATCTATTTAACAAGGTTAATCTACTGTTAGAAATTTCAATAGACAAATTAAAATTACTAATACTGTGCCTATCATCTCCCTGAAAGGTATGAAGAGACCTGTGCCATTAATAAAAATAAAATAAATACATAAGGTGTTAGGTCAATGGTTGGACTCAATAATCTTAGAGTTCTTTTCCAACTGAAATAATTCTATGATTCTATAAATAAATAAAACCCAGGCAATACAAGGCTGAGGACACAAAGTTCCAGGACTGGCAACAGCAGTGAAGAAGCTGAGAGCATCTCTCATTCAATTCAGCAAGCTCTGGATCTGAGCTTTGGCCCCATACTATGCAAGTAAGTACATATAAATTATACAGTGTACACATAGAGTACAGTATCTGTCATAACTATACTTATGCTACCAGTTTGAGTTATTGAACAAGTATGGGACCTGATTATGTACAAAGCCCTCAGGCTCATCTTTCACAAGCAACAATGACAAATTCGCCTGAATAAGACACTCAGGCTCAAAATTAGTACTGCTAATTCTAACTGTATGTCACATCAGTGTTCTTCTAACAGGTGTTATGAAATACTAATCTGTAACACAGATTTCTAGCCATCAGGAGTTCATTGAAAACCCCTGGATATGGAAAGCAAGCACTTAAAAAGACACAGGACAAAAGATGAGTCCATAGTGTGTTACAGATTTTGGGTTTTAAGCTCTCTGGTTTGAAGGCCATCCTGTGATTTACCAGAGACAATGGAGATTTTCAGCTTTCAGATTCTTACTGACAATAAACCAATTATAATTCTAGAAAAGGAAGACTTACATACATTCATATAGCTGTAGATGTTTACCAGAGTTCTTAACTGGAAATCTGACATCACCATTATCAGTCATTATTGATGTCAGAAATCAAGGTTATTTTAATGCATAGATATATTTTTGATCTCTCTTATAAAAATATTCTTTAAGTCTACTTATTAAAAAGCCTACTTCTAAACTCTGCTAATGTATGACCACTAATTGTATATATATAAAAGCACCTTTTAAAAATTCAGTAAAAAGCTCTTCTATTTAAGTTAACATACATCAGCTATCTCTTTTCTTATCCACATCACAGAAATGACAGCTCCTGAAGGAGTCAACATCTTTGCATTACGGGAAGGTACATGTGTAATTTTCTGTAGTAGGAAAAAAAAATATCAAGCTTTCTGACACATTCTTTACAAGTGTTTCAAATATAGTAAGTTAGGAAACAAAATCTCAGCCCTTGTCCTGTTGAGTGTTAATAAATTTCCATCTGGTCACTTAGGAGCTCTGCCAACATTACCACACAAAAAGCCTTTGAGCCGCCTGAATGTTCAAGAGCAGTTTGACAGCTTTTTTTTGTTTACCTTTTTATTTTTTTTGGTCAAGTGTGCACCTAATAGTGTACAGATGGTTAGGTTCTAACAAGTTTACTTGCATGTAAACTTGAAATTAACCTTGCAAGTAAACTGCTGAGGTTTTGCTTTGGGTTGTTGCTCGGGTTTATATTTTTTCTCTAACATTTAGGATTGTTCAGTCTGCTGCTGCTCCAAGTCTCGTATTAGGCAAACACAACGTGAAAGGAAAAACCTCGTGCACAGTTCAAAAACTGCAAACACAGTAAGAAACTGCTCAGCCTGTCCAGGGCCAGTGGAATGGGAGTAAGTAATATCTAGTTCAAGTTACAGCAGAGTGTAAATTAACTGTTCAGTATGGAAATATGGGAAACGAATCTCAAAAACCACTCTGAGCAATGAGAGAGATTTCAGCAACGGATGGATACTACACTCAGTATAGAATCATAGAATAGTAAGGTTGGAAGGGACCACAAGGATCATCTAGTTCCAACTCCCTAACATAGGCAGGGACACCTCCCACTAGTACAGGTCACTCAAGGCCTCATCCAACCTGACCTTGAACACCTCCAGGGAGGGAGCAGCCACATGTATGTATTAATTATACCTCTTTTAGTGCCAGAATCAGTTAATTTTCTAGTCATTGTGCTAAAATACACACATTTAATACAGAAAAATAAATTTCACACCACTTTATATTCAAATTTGCCTTGGAAAAGCAAAAGCAGTTTCCCACCCCCCACACCTCCAACTAAAAAACATGTTCTAGGCAACCTGATCTACTTTCAGTGTTAGCCCAGCTTGGCACAGGAGGCTGTATTAAGCAACCTCTGGTGTCTAAGACTCATAGCATCACATGAAAAATTATCTGATAAGTTTGTACACATTATAAAGACATAGGACTGAATTGCTGGGCCTGGTCTACAGTCTTCAATACAAAATAGCCAAATTATCAGGGAGGATTTGGTGTTGCAAAACTGGCAGAGATGACCTAGGTGATCCACATCTGCGTTACGTCGAGTCACAAGACAAGTATAACAATACCAACTGCTCCACCAGACTCAGCTAGAGGATCAATTGTCTGGGATCTGAGAAATACACAGTGAGACAAAAATGCTATTTAAGTAGTGGTATAGCAACCCTCCCTCGTTCCTAGCCCTCAACATCTTTTAACTGAATCAACTATAAAATCTGTAAATTGATGGGATTAGTTTACATCTTCAATCTCTATAGAGTAAGAGCTCAGGAAAGGGGTAAGGGCCTTATTCTCTCACTAGTTACCTTTGAGTAACTTTTTCATTCTTATTGGAGTATTTCTGTAAGAAGTCTTCCATGTGTGCATGTGCTGGTTTGAGGTTAATTAGAATATTTTAATGAGAGAAATTAGATTACTGGCTGTGAAAAGAAAATGTAGTGATGTCTAAATTACCCATTTGTTCTGCTGCGACATATAAAAGCAAGGACACAAACATAGATAAGTCTCTGCGTGGTGTTTGCTCTATTAACTCTTCTGCCTGAACCTGCACATTTTCCAACTAATCATTCTGCTTCTAACACCCCTTGCTGACCTTTCCAGCTCACCTTGCACATAAGAGATATTCTGAGGTAAGAAAGAGGATGGAAAAAAGGTGGAGGGGTGGTTGGCAGCCCCTCCTGGGCACTCTGACCGCTGGGAGTGATCTTATATTTCTGTATTAAACTTGTATATGACTGTATATAGTTGTAAATATTTGTATGATATTGTATATATATGTTTGTAAATTGTGCTAAGATGTGAATAGAAAAGCTTCATTCTTTAACTTCCAGCCAGCTGAGTTTAGTCTGGGTGGTGAATCCTCGGGGCGGCGGCAGGGGGGCAGCTGACGGCCAGAACCACTACAGTGCATCAACACTTGGAGGTCCTAACATGTGATGAGATACTAAAGGGAATAAAAATGTAAAAATAAGAGACTATTTTTGTTGTTGCTTTAATTAATTTGTGGGCAATTCAACAAAATGGAGTTTTGGATGAGATCTGAATAGAAATATCTTTGCACTGACATTCTCTTCCAGCTCTGGGCTGTGGATTTAATTAAAACTAGCTGCTGCAATCTTCAAAGCCCTAACATAGGTATAATTAGGACCCAAAGAGAAATCTACTAGAGGAAAAAAAAGTAGACCTGAGCAGTAGAAAGTGACTAACCTAGAAAATATTGAAAATTTTTCAGGAAAGGCTATAAAAGACCTAATAACAGCACATAATGATGTTTCTTCATGTTCTATAATTACTCACTTAGTGTTACGTTTTTTAAAGGTATCCTGGTGGATTAAATGAAGTTGTCAGTGAAAATTAACAATTAATGTAACCTGATTTTGTACTTCTGGTCTGAAACCTTGTATTTTTATCAGTTAATAACTGTTCTTTGTTTTCATACTTTGTTTTTGCATGTGATCACGGAATACAAATTGTTGTACCTGCCTGCAGATGCATCCTATACTAGAAGAAGTAGTCTGTACCTTGAGTATCTTTCTAAATGGTAAGCCCTTTAAAAACTCTTACATCACAGAGTCTTGAAATTTCCAGAACTCTTCCAAGCTAAGAAACTGGATTTTTGCCGGATCCTCAGGCACCTAGTTGTAACTTCCAATGTTGATCATAGCACCCTTAGCAAACTCTTTTCTCCTGGTTCAGCTACAGACGTCAGTTTCTCCATGGTAGTTGCTACCATGTGTCCTATGCTGATATAGCTCCTGCAGAATGCTGTGAGAAACTTGATACCTGACACAGGATGTAATACCAGACATTGAGGGGTCAGACCATGTGCTTCAACAAAGCCTCAACAAGGAGCATAAATATTTTCTCTGACATAATTATAAAGGTCACTTTCTATTCTTTCATTTACATTTTATATAGATATAAATATAAACTCAACAATCATTGATAAAATTAAAGCTTAAAAACACACCACAAAAAGTCATAAATGAAATTAACTTGGCTGTTTCTAATAAAAAAAGGCATAAAACATTCTGTTATGCAACAATACTTATTCAATTTCCATTTTCCTTCTTGAAAATAAGATGCATATCCTAAACCAGATGATCTACTATCCTTGTCCTCACAGTTATCTTGTTATGGCAACCTGCAGTTTTCCCCCAATTTCCTACTCCAGCAGAAGGCTGAGACTCGCAGCCTCTGCATCTTGTCAGACTGGAGGACTTCACAATGATGTCCCAAAGACCACATATTTATTTATTTGAAGACTTAACAGTGGTTTATGTTGTTTTCCAGGGAACTTTCAAAATTTGCTTTTGTTTTCATTTACTTGCCCCTCAAATAATAATTTTAAGCCTTACTGGTTTTAATTACAAGCTATATGATAATTACAAACTATGCATGAAAGCTTCCAGCCCTCAAAACACATGAATGTGAAGTTTACAATGGAAGTGACCTGCCATTTCTGCTATTGCTTGGTTTTGAGTGAAAGTGTGTTAGAAAGAGATCAGTTGCCTAACACTTGACTCTAAACCCCTTTATTTACGAACATCTTACAATTAAAAATTCACATGGTGGTAAGTGCTCCTACTGAAGTTACTCCTGCCAAAACATTTTTGTCCCAAGGAAGGGAAGGAATGACTATCATGTAAGAATGTGCCTTTTCTTCTCACAACACAGTTGTTAGAATCTGTAATTCAGTAATTTTCCTTAACCACAAAAGGGGTGACAGAAATGTGACAGTCTCCTTACGCCCTGAAGAAAAAGACTTTTAGTAGTGTCTGACATTGATGACAGATACAAAGAAAATTAAGTCAATCCTGGACAGCACTGTTTCCTGACTGATGAGATTCTCTGTGGGCCAGCAATGGGCCCTTGGAGTCAAGAGAGCCAATGGCATCCTGGGCTGTATCAAGAAAAGTGCGTCCAGCAGATCCAGGGAGGTTCTTCTCCCCCTCTTTTCTGCCCTGGTGAGACCATACCTGGAATACTGTGTCCAGTTTTGGGCTCCTCAGTTCAAGAGAGACAGGGACCTGGTGAAGAAAGTCCAGTGGAGATCCACCAGGATGACTGGGGGACTTGAGCATCTCCCCTGTGGAGAGAGACTGAGAAACCTGGGGCTGTTTAGTCTGGAGAAAAGAAGCCTGAGAGGAGATCTCATCAACATCTATAAATACCTGAGGGGTGGGTGTCAAGTGGAGGGGGCCAAGCTCTTTTCGGTGGTCAGCAGCAGTAAGACAGGGAGCAACAGCTACAAACTGGAACACAGAACGTTTCACCTCAACATGAGGAGAAACTACTTTACTGTGAGGGTAACAGAGCACTGGAACAGTCTGCCCAGAGAGGTTGTGGAGTCTCCTCTGGAGATTTTCAAAACCTGCCTGGATATATTCCTGTGTGAACTACCTTAGGGAATCCTGCTTTGTCAGGAGGGTTGGACTTGATGATCTCTGGAGGTCCCTTCCAACCTCGAATATTCTGTGACCCTGTGATTGATGCCACTTGTCCTTCAATTCAGCAGTCTAGCAGAAATTACCAAAATGGCCTCAACCAACAGCATGAACTTTGTAGGCAGATTCTGGTGCCCACATAATGTAAATTGAAGACTGTGTTGTCCGTATTGTTCATTCAGCCCCTTATAGGGCCAAAATGTACTCCAGAGTTTGTTTTTAAAGGTATTATGTCTTAAACCTTGTGTTACTAAGATTAGGAGACATCTGTGGTTAATCCCTTTAGTGATAAATATTTACCTATTAATGCAGTTGTTCTCACAGAATCACAGAAACATTCAGGTTGGAAAAGGCCCTCAGGATCACCCAGTCCAACCAATAAGCCTACTCTGGAAGGTCCACCATAAACCATAACCCCAGTACCACATCCAAACAACCTTTAAACACATCCAGGATTGGTGACTCTCACATAGGAATGCATAGGATGTAGAGCATCAATAAAAACACTGCAATGATAGATTAGCTCTGATGCTCTCTAAAAACTGAATTTTCATGTAAGCCTGATAAAAACCTGCATACTCAGATGGCAAAATTAAAACTGCACAAAATGTTTAATATAACCTGATTTTAAAGAAAGATTTCCACAAAGCCTGCTAATATTCATAGAATCAACCAGGTTGGAAGTAACCTCCAAGATCATGCAGTCCAACCTATCACCCAGCCCTAACCAATCAACGAGACCATGGCACTAAGTGCCTCATCCAGTCTTTTCTTGAACACCTCCAGGGACAGTGACTCCACCACCTCCCTGGGCAGCCCATTCCAATGCCAATCATTCTCTCTGTCAAGAACTTCCTCCTAACATGCTAATATCCAGCCTATGCCCCCCCAGCACAACTTGAGACTGTGTCACCTCATTCTGTTGCTGGTTGCCTGGGAAAAGACACTGACCCCTACCTGGCTACAACCTTCTTTCAGGTACCTGTAGACAGCAATGAGGTCACTCCTGAGACTCCTCTTTTCCAGGCTAAACAACCCCAACTCCCTCAGCCTCTCCACATAGGGGTCTCCTTATATTCTGCATGACTGATGCAGTTGTAAGTGATTATTAAACTCTGCACAGTATTTAAGAGCCTTATTTAGTAAAAAAATATACAACACTGACAGTGCAGTAAACATGGTACTGATGTTCTGAGGCAGCAAATTACAGTATGTATGCACAACTGGGTAAATCACAACCCAAATGTCATAGGCATCAAGTATTACTTCAAAGCACTATGATGAACATTTGAATGAGTTCTTACATGTATCCACTGAAAATGCATTTTTGGAGACAGAAAACCTGCCAGTGCAAAAATCTAGTGGGAAAAAAGAAAAAAAAAAAGAGATCCCCAAAAGAAAAGGCTACTTTGTATGCCTTAAATCTCTTAATTCTTAATTAAGCTATGAACTTGGCATTCTGCAAACACAGATGTGTTTGGGCAACATCCCGAATAACAAGTGCAATGTTCTCAAGATACATGTAGTTGTAGGAAGCTCAATAAAAAGGGCAACCAAGATTTTATGTACTTTTTTCCATAAGGACATTATATTTTAAAGACAAGCTTTCTGCAAAATGCCACTCCTTACATTAAATTGCAACTCATGCGCTTCCCTCACAAGCCAGATCTGAGCGTGTTTCAAAGTGGAGGAGTGATTTGCTTTCACTGCTTAATAACCATCTCTCAGACTAAGTAAAGAGTCATATTGACAGAAACTGAAAGGGATCAGGCTCTGCATAAGATCTGCAGCTCTCTAGAATGAAAGGAGGTCAAGAAAGTCCTTGGGATGTTTCATGAGGGAGGCAAGGCTGTGTGACAACCGGGCACAGTTGTAAATATTATGGCGCTGAAACCAAGAATGTCTGCTGTATTTTCAAAGATGTGTTTATCCCCCTGATGACCAAGCAGATCTTGGCTGACATTTACATCACAGAGGGAAAATTAAAAATCTAGTTTATATATAGAGGTGGCTCTAGGAAGCCTACCTCTGATGGTCCCATTCACCTATCAGCAAATTCTGGATAAATGTAACCTTTCTCCTTTTGAAGTTTCACATGCATTCACCTTAAGCCCAAATCCAGAACTCTCCTAGTCCTCTGAGGCAGCTTAATAACTTAAATCCATGTATGAGCCTTTTTGGGAGCGCTGAGGAGAGGCTCTTCTTGGTCCTTCTTAAAATGTGCCTCATACAGGCAATGCAAGAATCCCTAGAAAAAGCCACTAGAGTCCAATGGAAAGTAGATGACAAAAACAGGAAAGTGCCTTTTGCATATTAGCTTAAACATGAAAATAAACCAAATTATACTCTCTGCCTGAAAGGACTCAAACACTATTTCCCAGAAGCACACTCAAATCAGATTTTTATATTTTTCATGTTAGAACTGAGACACCTTCTACCTCTTCTTGTTGAGATGTAGTTTATATTAAGCACTCATTGCATAAAACAAATGAGTCACAGGAAAAAGCACTGGAACTCAACACCTCCACCATTTAAGAAATGTGCCTTGACTAATAGGCTATGAACACATACTACTATTAGGCTGTTTTCTGGTCTGTTTCAGGGCACGGCTTCAATTTTGGGCAGAGAGAAAGTCTGGACTATTCTCTTTCCTGTGTAAAGGTGTGTCTATCCCAAGGAGGGTGAAGATGGTACCCCTATTAGATCCTTCCTCCATTCATATTTGAAAAGGAGGAGGAATGAATGTCCAGACTTTCATAGAAAAGGTGCAGGCATCCATTTCTAACAGTTCCAGGCCCTGAGCTTAAGGCCAAAACTGTGCTGACCAGAAAACGGTATGTATATTAATTACAGGTGGTTTCTTGCTGAGCTCAGTGGTTGAAACTACTCTGAACTCTCCAGGCAGTGTTTACTTAGATAGCTAGAACTCCTGGCTTGGTTTGCTGAATGCCATGCTGGGAACCAGCACCTAAAATCCAGAGCCTACGTGTAATGCAGTCTGTCCTTAATGATACATCGCCAGAGAAACTTTCACTGCAGTGGAATTATTGTTTTTTAATTTTATGCCACTTTCAATCACTATCTCAGAGAACTCTGTCATTGTATCACTGTGAACTGCAGTTCTGTTTGTTACACTTGTCTATAACCTCACTAAACCACTCAACACTAGCAGACTTTTAGGACTGAGCTACTGATCAACTGCCAGTCTTTTCGCCATTAGGGCTGAAAGATGCAGTCGTGCTTCAGAAGGCAGAGGTGCAGAGAACAGAAGTCAAAACCCAGCATGACTTTCTGACAGGTGATTTCCTGAATGACTCCTGCATGTAACATGGATGCTGCTTCAGTATAACTGAGTGCACCGAGGAGTTATTTGTGGACTGCTTAACAACCAAGAAAGAGTAAGAATCTTTGCAACAGTCTCGTCAATAGTCTGAAAACCACCCAGCAATGTGCTCTAGCCCATCCTCCACTAGGGATCTTGCACCAACATTATAAGGAACAGCACAGTCCTCTCTGTATCATGTGTTTCTAGTGTTTGTGCCAAGGAAATTCCTCTTGGTCAGCATATATAACTCCCACAGATGCCAGCCACAAATGGAGCACAGTTGAGGAAAGAATTTCTCCTATTAAGTTTTCCAATTATATTTTTTTTTCCCTGAAACTTTATTTTCTCAGTTATAATTGGTCCTTTGCACATGGAAGGTAGGGAAAGTAGAGAAATTGATAGTTCAGAAGCTGTTCACACATTATAGGAGGAAAGCTTAGAGATGTATTTCATGGAGTAAATGTGTGGATAAAGCACAAACCTAAAGCTGCTGTCAATTTTAACTACTGTTTATATGCTGAGGTTATAATGAAATGAGGAAAAGACCAGGGTGCTTCAGCAGGGTATATATCAGTGCAGCTTTGTTGCTGCTGATACTCCAGAAGCTGCACATAAGAATGACAATTTTTAAAAGCATTATCAGGTTTGATATCCTTCTTCTCCATTTTATTAATACACAAAACCCTCATATGGGATGTTACTGAGGTAATACGGAGTTAGCAATTGATCTTTAAAGCAATATTTATAAGGAAAATTGCTAATGTTTGAGCTACAAACACAAGCTAAGTCTCTCCTTCCTTGTGTCCCATTGAAATAGGCAGCTAGGCACAATGAGTAGTAGTTTGGAAACTCTTGGCAATTTCAAATCTCCTACAAATTCAGTAGATGACAGGACATGCACACCACCTTCTGTACCTCATCTGCACAGGAGGCCTTCTCAGACTAAGCATTTCCCTATTCTATGTCAGCACTTCTCACACATAATCAGAGCTGAACTCCTTTACAGAAAAGACTACAGGAAAGCCCAGAGGGAGAGAACTAACAAACTTTACTAGCACTGAAGAATCTAAAATACCCCAGGAACTATGTCTCTGCATTTCCGCCCTGCCATACTGAAGTCTGTCTTTCTGTAAGCAGGATCCACTGGGATAATCCCTTGAAAAACAGCACTGTTATGTCCCACTAGAGAAGCACTAAATGGCCCTGTCAAAAGGAATTATTCTCTGATGTGGCTGAGCAGAAGTTTTTATTGTCCTATTTCAGGCCTGCATCACGCTCTAGAGGGATAAAAATAGTGGCAGATGCTATCAAATAACTCTGATAGTGTAGACTCATCTGCTATGAAAAAAGTTTATAAAACTTATATATTATAAAACTCTTAAGTTGATAAAAATTTATTACTGAAGCTGGGGGGGAGAATTAAAATAACAATACACATGTAAAAGCACAACGTGTAACCCTAATTTAGGTTTGGGCTTTTACCTCTATGTGGCTGACAGATTGTGGCTATGACTACACTTACAGGCTCAGGAAGGCTTCTATGTTCTGGCTCTTCATATTCCATGTCAAAGAGAGCTCAAGTTATGCAATATCCCCTGCTTAGGTAGCAAGGAAACTGGGTGAGTAAACAAGGTGTAAGCCATAGCATGCTCAGTAGGGCTCTCACAAATGACTGAGAGATCTGGACCCAATGGTTTCCCATCAATTGCTCCTGCAAGTCAATCTCATCAGCTATGTAATGTAGCACAGAATAAAACTGAAATCTCCCTTAGGTTACACCTGAGAATCCACATTTCATTATCAGTGTGATTCTGCAGAATTAAGGTTGTTGGACGTGTACAAATTAAGGTCTACCATCCTCTATTCACTTGCATTAAATGATTGCCAGTAACTCATGCTGACTTGCAACTGCAAATGATAGTCTAACAAATGCTCCTAGGTATTTCTGCAAGAATACAGACTCCTTTAGTTTTCCTACAGTCACAAACATGAAGTATTTATCATTGCTTTATTTAGTAGCAAGAAGTCATAAGTGAGTCTACACAGCCCTACATGAACTGGTTAAACTGCAGGTTTTAGGTATGCAGTTTGTGTTTGAAAGCAGTATAGCCTGAAGGTAGATATGCATTTGTAATCCTCTGCAGACAACCCTAAATTTCAGGGAATGGCTGAAATACCAAACTGCAACCTAGAAGCACCTTTCAGAAACCTGAGGACTGGATCAACAGAAATCTTCTGATGTCCAAAAAGGATAAGTGCCAAGTTCTGCAGCTAAGGCAGAATAACCTGAGGCATCGATGCAGGCTGGGAACAAACTGTTGAAAAGACCCGGGGGTTGCAGTGGATGCCAAGTAAAACATGAGGCAGCAGCGTGCTCTCAAGGTAAATAAAGCAAGCTGTATATTGGTTGTATTAGGAGCATGGCCAGCAGATGAAAGGCTCTGCTTGATGCCTGGCAAGGATTTGCGTCCCAAAATTCATTGTCTTGTTCTTGGTGTCACAGATCAAGAAGGATACTGTAAAACTGGGGAGAGTCTATGGCAGGGCTACCAAGATATAGGCATTTGGTCACAACACATGACATGTAAGGGGCAGTCGGGGGCCTCTTTAGTCTGACAAAGAGAAGGCTAAGGGGAGCTGCAGTTACCTGAAGGGATGTAGCCTCTGTAATCTTTAAGCAGTAGCTGAAGTCATACCTGACTTGGTTCTAGTGTTGGCAACGGTCCTGGCTTCAAAATCCTTCCAAATGACCATTCTGTATTTCTTCTATGGTTCCATGCAATTGTTGAAATTTCAGCTCTAAACACCTTCACTGTTTCTACCACAGAGCTAATTACACTGCCTGCAGGGAGGACACACTTATTACAAGTACATCTAAGTCTTGCTGTGTGACAGAAATGTAACTGCTTGGTCATACTAAGAATTAGCAGAGCACAGATTGGAAAATCCTGATCTGACTATTCCTATTCTCTAACTCTTGTGTAACAAATCTTTCCCTTTTCTTCCCAAAGATCCAAGTACCCTTTTGTTCTACAAAAGGTAGCAGTTTGGAGCTTGAGAAGAAAAGTCCTCCAAACACAGATAACAGAAGACTTCTTTGTATGTATAAAATTATTTCCTTTCTCTTACTAACAAACTATTTTTTATTGTGAGATTCTTATCCTGCCTTTACTCAACAGCATATTTATCATTGGCACTGCCTGAATTCCCACATATGAGAAAACAGATTGTGATTATAAAATGTCATAGAGGTTAGGTCTTACTATTGGGAAAAAGCAATATGTTGAGTATGATGCAAAATCATCTTGATTGGTAAATCCTTCAAATTATTCCAGAAGGCTCTGAGCACTGTTTTAAAGAACAGAGAAGACAGTCTCCTTTACACTGTGGTCTTTGGTGTAAGGGCAAACAAAAAGAGCTTGAATGAGGCTTGATTTCTGTAGCAATATTTTTAATATTGAGGGAAGATTACTAATTATTTTTATCTCTGGAAAAAAAAAAGAAGTATTAAAAATGTCAATTATGGTTTAAAAAAAGAATCCCAAAATTTGTTATATGAGAGTGTGTATGACATAAATGGAACAGAAGTGCCACAGAGGAGATTTTGTGAACTGTTTACTAGTGGAGCTACAAAAATATATTAACTCTCCACATCCCTCTTAAAACAAGTGTTTAGGAACTTCCCAGCCTGTTAATTATTAGAGGATATGTATATAAGGAAATAATTATCAAAATACTCAGGTGTATAGGAGCTGTGGTCTGAACACAGGCCTTTGAAAATAATTGCTTGAATTCTAGCTGCCATTATGACACTATTTGCATCTTGGTATCTCCTTTAATGCTGCAGTGTCACACTAGATAACCACCTCTTAGGACCAGTGATTTCACATATATTGAACCAGCATCTCTTTTGTACAGCATGCCTTTCAATCGTTAAGCTACTTGTTTACTTTCATGTTTCAGAGCTCAAAGTAAGCACATAGTTTTCACTATTTCCCATTTCCCTATCTGGGTCAATAGCAGCCTTCTGCAATACAAAAACTTTAAATCTTGCATGAGAATGAGCATAAAGAGGAAGACACCTTTTTGCAATCTACTGGGGTGAACTAACTTTCAGTTTGGTTTTACTTCCCTGTTTCAGTTTTCATGTAGTTAAAGATAGTATTACCTTCACCCTTTCACTTAGGCAGCTATTTGGATGAATCACAGAAACATTCAGGTTGGAAAAAGATCCTCAGGATTACCAAGTCTAATCGATAACCCTACTCTACAAGGTTCACCTTAAACCACATCCCCAAGCACCGCAGCCAAATGACTTAAACACATCCATGCTTGGTGACTCCACCACCTCCCTGGGCAGCTCATTCCAATGCCTGACCGCTCCTTCTGTGAATTTTTTTTCCTAATGTCCAGTCTAAACCTACCCAGTCACAGCTTGAGGCCATTCCCTCTTGTTCTATGACTATTTACCTGTGAGAAGAGACCAGCAGCAGCCTCTCCACAATGTCCTTTCAGGTAGCTGTAGACAGTGATGAGGTCTCCCCTCAGCCTCCTCTTTTTTAAACTAAATAGCCTCAGCTCCTTCACTATCTCTTCATAAGATGCAGTCTCCAGGCCCTTCCCCAACTTTGTTACACTCCTCTGCACTCAGCAGATCTTATAGATCTGACTGAAGAGGATTTTTATAAATGACTGAGTTTTCAACAACTGTCTGTTATCCATGACTACAATATGAGATAAGCAGCAGAAGTGGTTTTAAACTAGAGCAGGTTAGATTTAGACATTAGGAAGAAGCTCTTTACTACGTACGAGGCTGGTAAGACACTGGAATGGGTTGCCCACCCCATCCCTGAAAGTGTTTAAGAACTGGCTGGATGAGCCTTTGNCTCTGAGCACTGTTTTAAAGAACAGAGAAGACAGTCTCCTTTACACTGTGGTCTTTGGTGTAAGGGCAAACAAAAAGAGCTTGAATGAGGCTTGATTTCTGTAGCAATATTTTTAATATTGAGGGAAGATTACTAATTATTTTTATCTCTGGAAAAAAAAAAGAAGTATTAAAAATGTCAATTATGGTTTAAAAAAAGAATCCCAAAATTTGTTATATGAGAGTGTGTATGACATAAATGGAACAGAAGTGCCACAGAGGAGATTTTGTGAACTGTTTACTAGTGGAGCTACAAAAATATATTAACTCTCCACATCCCTCTTAAAACAAGTGTTTAGGAACTTCCCAGCCTGTTAATTATTAGAGGATATGTATATAAGGAAATAATTATCAAAATACTCAGGTGTATAGGAGCTGTGGTCTGAACACAGGCCTTTGAAAATAATTGCTTGAATTCTAGCTGCCATTATGACACTATTTGCATCTTGGTATCTCCTTTAATGCTGCAGTGTCACACTAGATAACCACCTCTTAGGACCAGTGATTTCACATATATTGAACCAGCATCTCTTTTGTACAGCATGCCTTTCAATCGTTAAGCTACTTGTTTACTTTCATGTTTCAGAGCTCAAAGTAAGCACATAGTTTTCACTATTTCCCATTTCCCTATCTGGGTCAATAGCAGCCTTCTGCAATACAAAAACTTTAAATCTTGCATGAGAATGAGCATAAAGAGGAAGACACCTTTTTGCAATCTACTGGGGTGAACTAACTTTCAGTTTGGTTTTACTTCCCTGTTTCAGTTTTCATGTAGTTAAAGATAGTATTACCTTCACCCTTTCACTTAGGCAGCTATTTGGATGAATCACAGAAACATTCAGGTTGGAAAAAGATCCTCAGGATTACCAAGTCTAATCGATAACCCTACTCTACAAGGTTCACCTTAAACCACATCCCCAAGCACCGCAGCCAAATGACTTAAACACATCCATGCTTGGTGACTCCACCACCTCCCTGGGCAGCTCATTCCAATGCCTGACCGCTCCTTCTGTGAATTTTTTTTCCTAATGTCCAGTCTAAACCTACCCAGTCACAGCTTGAGGCCATTCCCTCTTGTTCTATGACTATTTACCTGTGAGAAGAGACCAGCAGCAGCCTCTCCACAATGTCCTTTCAGGTAGCTGTAGACAGTGATGAGGTCTCCCCTCAGCCTCCTCTTTTTTAAACTAAATAGCCTCAGCTCCTTCACTATCTCTTCATAAGATGCAGTCTCCAGGCCCTTCCCCAACTTTGTTACACTCCTCTGCACTCAGCAGATCTTATAGATCTGACTGAAGAGGATTTTTATAAATGACTGAGTTTTCAACAACTGTCTGTTATCCATGACTACAATATGAGATAAGCAGCAGAAGTGGTTTTAAACTAGAGCAGGTTAGATTTAGACATTAGGAAGAAGCTCTTTACTACGTACGAGGCTGGTAAGACACTGGAATGGGTTGCCCACCCCATCCCTGAAAGTGTTTAAGAACTGGCTGGATGAGCCTTTGGAGCAATCTGGACTAGTGGAAGGTGTCCCTGCCCATGGCAGGTCAGGGTGAAACTAGCTGATCTTTAAGGTCTCTTCCACCTCAAATCATTGTATGATCTCCCTTTCCAATGCTTGAGAAGTCAGATTTCCTCATCTGTGTCTGACATCACAATACACTGAAATGACTAGTCTTTTGAGAATACAACTCCTAAATCTCTTCTGCTGCAAATTCTCCAGTGCACCAAACATCTGCAGCTTTTTCTGGCATCCACAGCTGAGAGTCACTGCAGCCTTAAAACTGTATACAGATTTTAAAACCATTAATTCCACTAGACTGTGATGAGTATTTTAAAATGAGACTCCAAGTCATCTCAAATATGAAGGCATCATATGTATCATTTTATTACTTACCACTTTATTACCCATTATCCAATGGGCATTTATAACCAGGCAGAATATAAAAGCTACAGTTTGGGCCTAGTTACCATCTTAAATCAAATTTGCCTTCACTTTATGCATAATAAAAGACACTGGAGAACTGAGGCCATAATCTGACTACACAGAGGCTTCTGCAGCAAAGCTTGTTTCAAGAGATTACCTTTGCTAAATACTCTGCAACCAGGCCACTTAAAGCACTCCAGTACAGCATCATTTAAAACTACAACATACACTTAAACTTGTCATTCCATAGAGATTTCTGTATTCAATTTAAAGAAGTCACGTCTTGACACCAAGTAAGTTTTACTTACATTAAATTAACACCTCTTTATAAGCTCTGTGTTGAGCATGCAGATCTTTCACGTGAAAGCAACCAGACTTTCTTGTCTGCTGATTTTACTTGACCCTTAGATCGCATTAGATGAAGCAGCAGAAACCTCTAGAATTAAAAGATTCGAATGATACACTGTACTCTGGGGACAAATAAGTTCCACAAATACAGAGCAGAAGAATATGCTCAAGTAAACAAGCAGAATTTGCCTTTAAACCTGCACTGTTCTTCTGAAGGTCTTAGAAAATTACACCAAAGTCATACACATCTTACAGAATGAAAGCTTAAGTACAGAACCCTTTCCTGTTACATAAACAGAATAACCATAGTGGCCATCAAAAACTTACTCTGTTCTTTGACAGGTAAAAAAGTAAGTATTAAAGCAAAAATATTTTCATTCCAAATTGTGACCAAAATCAGAAAATCCCTGTTTTATTAAAACAGCTGCTTTTACAAGAAGTTTGAATCTGAGGAAAAGAAAGAACACCAAAAATATTGAGGACCTTGCGAGAATTCCTGAATTTTCAAGTCTGATACCTTGATCTCAGAGTTCCATCTCTATCTGCCAAAACAGAGACTAATCTTAATCCACAAGCAGGCTCTTCAGCATTTTAAGAAATTAATTTCTGGTAATGGGGGGAAAAAAAAAAAGGCTCATCTATTTATTTTTTTTTTAAGCATAAAAGGGGGCAAGCAGAAGAGTTTGTGTTTCAAAATAACTGCCAAAGACTAAGCCATTTTGTATAATGTGCCTATTAACCAGCTTTCCAAAAATCCAGGAAGCTCTTTATGTACAGCCAAAAATGCTCTTTCGTTGATGACCATTTCTGATCTTTGAAAAGAAAGCAGTTTGGTTTATATAGTCGCTGACTATGCTGGCTTCCAGGTGACACCTTGCTGTTGTAATCAGTGAAATACAGAAAACTGTTCAAAACTTGAAGAGCTAAGTAGGCTAAAAACAATCCTGTACCCCTGAGCTTTTTATCAGAAAGCCTATTTAATACGAATTTAAAGAAAATAAGGAAGACTAAAACATGTCACCCCTTGCTAACACAAAGCGCTGTATTATCTAGGGCACTTCTCTCCCCAGCTATCTGTTTTGAACTAGGTACATGCACTAAACTCAAATTTTATGTTCACAAGAGAGCTCTTCCAGTCTCTTCCAGATACTGTATAAGAAGTCTTAAATTCTACCTTGTTCTCAACAGACCAAAAAAGAACTGTGCTGCCTTTGCTCATAAAGGGAGAAGTTATGGTCTTCATAAAGATAAACAAGCACTTCAGATCATTTCTGGGACCAAAATGCATTCTGAAGAAGTGTACTGAATTGATTTTTGTTTCTTTCCACCATTCTTGCCTTTGGAGCATTAAGTGTCTGCACTCTGATATATGTCTTTAGAAGCATAATGTGTAGCAGTCTCACAAAGAGGGATTCCTAACATTTTCTAGGAATATCAAAAAGCATCAAAAGCTACCATCTAATGGCTACAAAGTAAGGTTCTGAAACAGAATTCTGAAATCATAATTTTTCCCTTTCCTCTGTGCTGCTAGAAGATAAAACAAAGGTAATTGAATGTATATTATTCCAGTAATGTATATATACACTCCAGTATCTGAAGGGGGCTTACAGGAAGGCTGAGGAGGGACTATTGACAAGGTCTTGCAATGACAGGACAAGGAGTAATGGGATTGAACTGGCAGAGGGGAGATTTAGACTGGATGTTAGGAGGAAGTTCTTTCCAGTGAGAGTGGTGAGACCCTGGAACAGGTTGCCCAGGGAGGTTGTGGCTGCTCCCTGCCTGGAGGTGTTCAAGGGCAGGTTGGAGGAGGCCTTGAGTGACCTGTGCTAGTGGGAGGTGTCCCTGCCTATGGCAGGGGGTTGAAACTAGGTGATCTTTGAGGTCCCTTCCAACCTTACCATTCTATGATTCTATATTACAACTTATGACACTGTGCTCGCCGTTCCTTTTACAGGAGGAGGATGTTCTGATATGATCATCTCCACATTATATTTGTTTGTTCTTTGATATAACAAATCATATAAACTATATAATTCCATCAATTTTTAAGAAAAATGAAGTTCAACAAATCATTATCATGAGATATGGCTCTTCATTTGGTGTTACACGTTAGCATAGCACCGTACCTATGAACAAGACATTTTAACAGTGCTTCTGATGGTCAGTGTCTGTCCAATGTTTGCCATTTTCCCTCCGACTGTATAAACAGGAAAGCAAATTATTACATCTTGAAAGGCTAGGGTGATGTATGCTATTTTACATGGTTTCACCAAAACAGGATAGTTTAAGTTCCACTACAGCTGAGCCAGATCCCAGTGACTTCAGTGGTATCAGTGTGGGCTTTGTGTGGGTACGAGAATGCTGTATAAATAGCATTTACATGAAGAGGGCCCATTTCTGTACAATTTCTTTCCTAAGAGATAGTTTCTTTCATATATTCACATTTCTTGTATGTTAGGCAAAACTGAAGCAACTAAAGGGAAAAAGAAAAAACAAAACCAACGCTTCAGCTCTTGAAGTCAGAAATCTTTCCTCAATAAAGATAGTGGAAAGGGCAGATGATGGAAGATGCTGTCACATATTTAATTAATAAAGACAGAACAAGAGGAGGAGAAAGAGTGAGAGATGGGAGTGAAGAAGGAAAAGAACAGAAAAGTGGAGGAGGCAAAGAGGAGGAAGACATTATAGAAAACTGGACAATGAAACCTGAAGAAATAGGATGGCTGTGGAAGACAGTGCAAAAGAACTTTCAGATAAAATAGAAAAGACTTGAAGAAAATAAGCCTATTGTAACAACAGACAGTGAAGTGTGGCGTTTGCCTGGAAAGTGCATAATGTATTTCAGGCACTGCTGCACATAAACTTATCGGTAAGTGAGAGGTAAAACTTCTCACAGAGCAGACCTAACAACAACAAAAAAACCCAACCCAGAACCCTGGCAGCTGCCATCCCCAGCCAGTAAATTCCCATGTTAACGTGCTGGGCTAAACTCTTTTTTTCAGTCTGATATTTTTTTGTGGGGGATTCTCCCTTTATTCTCAGGACATGTTTACCTCAGTGTCTACAAAGCATTTTTCGCTGACCACTGAGAAGTTCTGAAAAGAGCTTTGTTTTCAGTTAGGGACAATATTTGGCTTCAGCATGTAACATAGGTCCCATGCCAGACAACTGTTTGCACAACAATAACCCATCCTGCAAAACATTTTGTGGAAAAGCTTTCACTTTATGGCTTTGATTCAGTCCAATCCTTGATTGGACTAAAGCACTATCTTGCCGTAAATGGGTGATGTAATTTTTGTTGTGAAGGTTTGAAAACAAACAAAAGCACCACAAAAAAAGCAAATCTGCTTGGTTTCTGTCAGCAATCCCTTCCAGTCGTGTTCCACCATCTCTTTCCCTCAGTCACCAATGTTTCCCTGCTTTTCCCCCAATTCCACATGCCAGGAGCCAGCACATCTGTGTGGCCAGCACATTTTCCCTGAGCTTTGTGAAGCACCAGGTAAGAAAAGAGAATCCACAACAGGTTTTGTGGGATGAGAGCAAATGTATTCACAATGTAAAGCATAATAATGGACTTCTAAATGTATTTAATCATACCTGACATTTTTACAACAAACGTGTTCACAAACCAGTGTTATGTCATGGTTGGCTTATTTTTTTTTTTCTCCTCATAGTACATCCTGTTCCTGAAATCAGGATGAGGGAAAAGGAAGAGGAGAAATGGATGTGTGGAAGCATCTCATAACAGTTCATTGTTGCTGCCACTCCTCTTGATGGGCAGGTTCACTCACTGCATCTCCCTGCAAGCTGCTCACTGAAGTTCAGGAGGGGGGTCTTGGCTATTGAACAACAGAGCCCTACCATGACCAGCAACCCAGTGATGCACATTGGAAGAAACTGCTGCTATTGCCAAGTACCCCAGACTCTGAAAACTGAGTTCAGTCAGTTTCCTCTAGAGGCCCAGGAAGGACAAATTAAACATTCTGTGGACAGGGAAGATTTAGACAAGAAAGATGTGTACAATCCTCCTTTGGTTTTAAATCCCTTTTCTCTTCCCATGCTTTGTTCCTGCTGTCAAGATAAAACAGCATTTTGATTTAAGGGAATCATTCCAAAGCCTTCATGTAGCACAAGTAACTATTTGGCAGTACCGAACTCAAGTTATGCCTGCAGGATACTGGGTGCTGTTGACTGCCATCACAATGGGCATTTCTCCATAGAGAAGGGATACAGGATTGAACTTAGCAAGGCTAGAGAAGGGAACAAGGTGTGCTACTGGCCATGTAAATAGTGATATGCACTTGCAAGGTTGCATTTAAGGCTAGAAATGTTGAAGTAGTACCATTAATTTTAGTTGCTGGATTGTTAAATCCAACACCGAAGACAGGAAGCATTTCTGATATACTCCCAAGAGGAGTTCCTACGTGCCAGAAAGCAGGATGCCCTCAGCAACATGCAGATCACCCCAGCCAAACTCTCACCCTAGAGACCATATTTTATTTTTATATTTAATAGCTAGGATAGTGGAATTTTCAGCATCCATCCATTGTCACAGAATTAATCCACATGGTACAATGCAATTTTAGTTTCAAGTCTGGGTATAACTTAAAAGCAAAAGAGGGAGAATGGAGTTTGTAAAGTGCTGGATATAACAGTCTCTTTCAAACTGCAGACCTCTTATTGTATGGAAGATAGGATGAGAGGATGATGAGTATGTTATATCTAAGGACTTTTTCAGACTAGTGTGTTTTAAAGACATTTACTGAGACATGGAGAAAGCAATAAGGATAGAGTTTCAACTGTAGGTTTTGTGCCCTGATGCTCCCACATCAGTGTATCAGGAAGGTCATAAAAATGCACAGACAGCTGACAGTGGATGTGCAAACTCAAGACTACCAGGAGCTGCTGAGCTGTCATCTCAACAGATCTCCCAGACATAAGCCTGTGCCCCACAGGCTCCCTGGCAGCCTTGATGTCTCTCTCCAAGGTTCTGCTCAATCCTCCTCACATCATCCACACCACAATATTCAATGCTTAGCTGCTCTCCTTGAATCTCAGACTTCTCACTCAGTCTCCATCTCTGTCATAATTTTTGTATTATTCTCTGTCCAGTTTTCCCTCCAAGCACATTTGCAGAGCACAGGCAGTAAGCCTTAAAGAAAGACTGCTATCCTTTCCAAGAATTTAAACACCTGGTTAACTGCATTTAATCAATATTGAAATAACCTGTCAAATCTGAGTCAACTGTGATAGGAAGGGTCCACAATAAATTAAACTTATACACACACTTTGCATATTTCTTCAAAATTATGTCCATGAGGCTGGTAAGTATCAGTGGATAGAACTAACTGATGGATTTAAACAACACTGATTAACTTTTATGAATCTCCCTGAGCTATCACCAACACAATTAATAGTTCAGTCTTTTAATAAAATTTCAGAACTGTTTTGTGCTTCAGATGTTCCTGTAATACATGACTAGAAAGCAGTAAGAGCTGTGAAACATGAGGAAAATACGACCTAATACTGAAATGGATCAGTTAAAGGATTTCCTTTGCAAAAGTGGGATTGTGAAAAAATTCCTTGGTATTTAAATGTGATTTTCATGAGGTTCATGTATAACCTAGAAATGAAGAGCTTGAAATGAAAGTACTTTATTGATTTTAAGCTACAGATTTTTAAGCACAGCTTTGTAGAGGCATCTATATTGTCTGAATGTATGCCTGTTTTTCATTACAACTACTTGAGACATACACACATTCATTTCTTGATATTTCTTACCAGAATGTGCAAAGATGCATCTGAAGGTGTTTCCAGTCAGAGACATTTCCAAAACACCTCTCTTGCCAGCACATGCTTCTGCTTGTACAGTTAAGGTATGTTGTATTTATTTGCATGTCCCAAAGCATCCCGCACTAAACTCTATCCTCTATGTGGCTGAGGGAATTGAGCCCACCATTAGTAAGTCTGCAGATGACACCAAGTTGGGAGCAAGCGTCAATCTGTTGGAGGTTAGGAAGACTCTGCAGAGGGACCTTGACGGGCAGAGTCCATTGGCATGAGATTTAATAAGTCTAGGTGCCAGGCTCTACACTTTGGCCACAACCACCCCATGCTCTGTGGACAGAGTGGCTGAAGAGCAGCCAGGCAGAAAGGGACCTGGGTATACTAGTCAACAGCCATCTGGGCATGAGCCAGCAGTGTGCCCAGGTGGCACAGAAGGCCAACGGCATTCTGGCCTGTATCAGGAATAGTGTGGCCACCAGGACCAGGGAAGTCATTCTGCCCCTGTACTCAGTGCTGGTTATGCCACACCTTGAGTACTGTGTCCAGTTCCGGGCCCCTCAATTTAAGAAAGATGTTGAGGTGTTCAAACGTATATCCAGAGAAGGGCACCAAGGCTGGTGAGGGGGCTGGAGCACAGCCCTGTGAGGAACAGCTGAGGGACCTGAGGGTGTGCAGCTTGCAGAAGAGGAGGCTCGGGGGGACCTTATCCCTGTCTACAAATACCTGAAAGGAGGTTATGGCCAGGTGGGGGGTTAGTCTCTTCCCCCAGGCAACCAGTGATAGAACATGAGGACAGAGTCTCAAGCTGCACCAGGGCAGGTTCAGGCTGGATGTTAGGAAGAAGTTCTTCACAGCAAGAGTGATTGGCATTGGAACAGGCTGCCCAGGGAGGTAGTAGAGTCACCATCCCTGGAGGTGTTTAAGAGGAGACTGGATGTGACGCTTGGTGCCATAGTTTAGTTGATTAGATAATGCTGGGTGATAGGTTGGACTTGACGATCTTTAAGGCTTTTTCCAACTTGATTGATTCTGTGATTAAATGAATAGCAGTTACCTAGTTTTCAGATTTGACACATTCTCCTAGATAGCTGTTGACTCTGTAATCTACTTGAACTACATCTTAAGAACAGTAAGAGATTATCAGGGTTTCTGCATAACTTCAAAGACACCTAAGCTAGAACCACATAACTCCCTGTCTGAACAAACATCACCAGGCTGTGTGCACAGCTTTAAAGGCTCCTTGAACCACAGCCATTTTTTCCAGAGTTTACAAATTCTACTAGGCATATCTGGAGCACATGTAAATTTTAATACACAACAGCTATTTTTTCAGCTAAAAGGAAGATCAACATTGATAAATCTGTGGCTTTTAACTATCATTACTATCATATTATGCTAAAACACATTTTGTTTGGTTGCCAATATATTAAAATTTGTAGATAAAACCAATTTTCTAGGCCACATCTAACAAAAAGAGGACCTGAAAGATTGTACTTCCAGTGAAAGCTGCTACTTACAAAATCCCTTACTAGGAAAAGCTCCTTGTCTAACTAAAATTGAAACTGTCATTGAAAAAAATCCTCCATTAGCTGGAGAACACACGTGAACATTTTAAGACTCCCTATTTCCAGAAGCTTAGACATTCCTAATCTGGAAACAAGTCAGAATCTGAAATGCAATGCCTCCAACAGTATCAAGACAGCAGGGATGCTCATCTTGAACACACAGCATGTGAACAGATTCAGGTGGAGTAGTCCACAGTGGAAAGTAGGTTTTCTCTTATGTAAGTAACTAGGTCACTATCTAATATCCCTGTGTTATCCTAAAACATGAATTACACCCTCTGACAGAGTTAAGAAGGGATAACAAACAACTTGCGTGACAGATGGCATAGATGAATCTCCATAGCTTTCTCTCCTGTTTGATGGTAATGACACCACTCTCCCCTTCATTTAACAAATGCTATTTTATGTTACAATCTTTCTCTTTTTTCTTTTTCTTTTTTATTAAAAAGAAGTATTTATAGTTAACTTCTCGGAACTTCCAGAAATAAATCAGCTTTACTTGAGGAAGATGGAAAATTATGAGTCTTCTCAAGGACTGTTGGATGGTACTACAAAAAAAAGGGCAAAAATTATCTGATTTTATTTGCTTTGGTGTTTGGGGGGTCTTGTGGGGTTTTTTTGTTTGTTTGTTTGTTTTTTGAGGTGGGAGTGGGAGGGTGGAGGGCACAGGGTAGAACGCTTAATTTCTCGTATTTCTTATGTTGCTCCACTCATCCATCTATCATCCTTTTTTTCCCTCTGTTTCTCATATTTCTGTCACTCCACAAGTTCCCCTTAAGGGATTTTTGTTCCCTTCTATTCCTGTCTTGGTAGCTTTCTCATTTCCTCTATTACTACTTTGTTTCCTTCAAGTTTCTGCTGTTCTTTTACCCTTTTTCTTTTCACTGTTATTTTGATGCTATAGAAAGCCAGATGTTCCTCACAGACTTCTGAAACTACCTCTGAAAAATCTGTTCTCAGGAAGCAAACTTGTGAATGAAGTCTTTAAACTAAAGACAAAATTGGTTGATTTCAGTCTCACATAACAAAAGATCACAAACATTGGCCTGAATGCAGGAACAGTATTCATTAAGGAAGGTCAGCCAGACTAACTTAACCTCTCTGGCTGCTTCAGCAGCACACTTTGAGGAACTTGAGGTAAAACGTTGCAGTTCAAATGCAGTTTCCTGTGTGTTTGTGTTTTACAGTCAAGACTCTTCCCAAAACCATTCTCATTTTTAGGAAATGCTAGTACAACATTTATACTGGCTGAAACTAATGTATTCTGGCTCATTAGAACTAATATATTGGTGTTGCTGGAAATCTCACTGTCTTACCAAAAACTTAGAAAGAACTAAAAAAGAAAATTAAAATTATTTTGTGCAATTGCTGTATGTCTTTTCCAAGCAGTTTATTACATTGACTTGCATTTCTTATGAGGAAACACTTCTAAGAACTCTCAAGATAGAAGTTAATTTCATTAGCTTTTATTCCTCTCACATCTGAGGCTGCTGATTAATTTTTTTAACAAAAAGGAGGCAAGTTTGTTACTAATCTTCCCAGGAGCAATATTGCACACAGCCACACCTGAAGGTTTCTGTCCTCTGGCCTCCTTTAGTTCCTGAACTGACATCCAGAAGACAGGCAGTGTCTTGTTACAGCCCGACCTGTGGTTCTGTTTGGATTTGGCATTTGGCCACCACCAGGCTGACCCCAAAACTTGATACATAGTTGCATTCTTTAAAGGGAAGACAACTTCCAGTATATTGGGAAGAGAGAGGCAACATAAATCTCTGTCCTGACAACAGTGTGGCAAAACGGACAGCACTTAAAGATCAGGATCCCGCAGAACCCTAGACGTTAAAAGGGACCTTGAAAGATTATCTAGAACCCAAAGCCCCTGCTAGAGCAGGACCACCTAGGACAGGCTACTCAGTGACTAGTTTAGACAAATCCTGATGCAGTAAAACTACACTTACTTCAACCAAAGCAAAATGGAGCCTGGAAATTCATCCCCTTGCACCAGATTCATCTCCATTCTCAGAGCAGCCAGGTCCCTGCTCGCAGGCCAAATGTTTTCTCTGAAGGCAGAGCAGAGCTCCTGGACACCATGGGCACAGGGAAAGAACCAGATATTGTTCTTCTCTTTCTCAGTGCTATTTGAGAATGGCTGTAGTTAGACTTGATTCCACATTATGTTTTTTTTAAAAAAAAAATAGAGATCACACAAAAGTATCATGCAAACATTCCTTAACTGCTGGTGCTCAGACAGAACTGAGCCTTGACAAATAAATCCATCTGTGTTATATAGCTTGTGTACCTTACATATCTAGTCACCAGGCTATTACTGCTAGGCACTGTATAGAGTCTAGCAGGTTGTTTCCAGTTTGCTGTCCAACTAAGCACCTAACTGTGTATTAAGTTTCAATAGAGTACCTTCCCTTTCCTGCTAACAAAACAGAAAAATATTTATTTACAAGTTTACACTATCAAAGACCACAAGATCAACACTTCAAACAAACTGGTATGTGTCATAAAAAAAAATTAAATTGTGATGTGTATTTGTATTCTGGATAAAAACCTCTAATATGTGGTGTTTCTCCACCTTTTGCAGCCCATGGATTACTGGTGGGGTGACTGTAGCCTGCTTACAGTAACTTCCACGAGACACTGTTCTAAAATGGAAGGATCTTCTTGAGTATAGTGTTTGTGAGAGTATATCAGTTGTGGTTTTTTGAGGTTAAGAATAGCCTGGGGAAAGGGGTAACTGAGAAGTAAAAAAACCTGTAATTGTTCTTGCAAAAGAAGCACTGGTGGATGCACATGTCATCTCAGGAATTTAAAGTGTGCTGCTACCAGGAGTACTTAAGGCAACCTGCCTCTTAAAACCAAAAGTTGAATATTGCTTGAACTGTATGCACATATAACTTTAAATGCAAGCAACAAAAATGGTAATTTTGGAAGGAACAACAGGAGGAAACAACTGCCATGAGAATGTCTTCAGAGGACTACACCCTTGGAACCACAGTGGCTGCAGAGATATTTCTATACAGTAAAGATAATGCAGATCCATGCCCACATAATGTCTTTTTAACAACAGAAATGTTTTGATTGGAGTTAGGTTACACTGGAGTTCCACTTTATATCATTAGTATACAAACCAGCTAATACCACGCCAACCTTCATAAAGAAAGAATGTATCATATGTTTAACTGCAAGACATAACTACAGTCTGTCACAAAACACTTGTTTGTTGAACACAGTTTATGGAATGATGTACAACATACAGAAAGTGCAAATTAATCCTTGATTCAATCTTAAGAATTTTCAGCTTTTATGCAATGCATTACCAAAAATACTACAGGCTGAATGAGAGAATCTACTGCATTGGTTGTATGGACTTAAATATAAATCTTAAATATGGAAAGTCATTATTAGTTGCTAGTCAACATGAAACTGATTTCAGTCCTTGACACCAGGAATAATAAGATCTACTGCCTTGATTTAAAAAACAGTGGAATCAGGCCTGATACACTAAGTGAGGGGAAAAAAGATTTCCTCTATTTTCACAAGCAATCTCTCTGGCCAGTTATGGATAAGTGCTGATAGATTTTATAGGAAAATCACTTCAGTCTTCCTGAAAATAATTGTAACTACTCTTACTTATGCAGGAAGCCATAGCCACATCTCACAATATTTCACAAACTTATCTGCAACCAATGCCCAGACTCGCCTAAAAAAGGACTGCTGTGCTCATTCTGCACCAGCTTTTCTGAACAGCTTTCAGATGATGCCCTGAAGTTTTATTTTTGAAAGCCAGAACAGAGTTAGCTACAACTAGACTTTGACGAGTATGATGAGATTAATAGTTCTACTTTGTGAATGGAAGCAGGAAACAACACAACTAAATTCTGGTGTCTTTTCCACCCACATGAAAAGAGAAATCTTCACTACACTGTTTTAGTATTACCCAATTCTGAATTTGACAGTTACACCTTGCACCTGACCCGGGCAGCTTCTAATTTTACAATTTTCTCCAAAGATTCTTTACTGTTTTAGAGTTAACTAACTATTTACCCGAGACGCTGCAACTGCTTCTTGCCATGGAAACTTCTAGTTAGTTAAAAGCGAAAGATGTGTGATCTGCAAAGAAACTACTGATTTACCTAAGGCCACAGGAAGTGCTGATGTCAAACCCAAGCAGAATCCAGGAACTTCCACCGCCTTACCCTGGTTGCAAACAACAGCTCCTTAGGCCTCCAGATCTGCATCTGGCAGACTGGTTGAATCTTTGGCAGCTCAAGGAGGGCACTCCTTACCCATCTCTGGCATCTATATTATAGCAAGATTTATGCAAAATCTGTCTTACAGCAGCTGCTTAACACTGGGAGAGCTGCAGGGCACACAAGAGAAAGGGGTGGAGAAGACAAATCATTTAACACTTTGCAAAGAAAAAAATACTCTACTTTGCAGATTCACATGGCATGCCTTGGAAGCTCCATGCAAGTGGAGATCAGCGTGAAAATACTTAATTGCAATCTTAAGATAAAAAAGGCAGAAGTAATATGGCTGCATTTGTATGTATGAGTAATGCTCTTTCCAAAAGGCAGAGAAATACGAAGATCCTTGTGTCTTTCACAAACAATGCACGGAGATTATAGAATAATCTCCTAAACCTATTACCCCAACTGTCTCCATTATGCAAACAGCAACTGGGAAAGAGTCCTGGGGGTGCCTTATATAACTCCTTGCTCTGAACGCCCCTTCGCACTCCGGCAAATTCTTTTTCCTCAGCCCCACTTGAATTCACCCTCCAGAACAGGAGTGCCGTGCGGCGAGCACCGCCGGGCTGCCTAGCCGGGCGCCGGGCTGGGGCAGAGCTGGCCGGCACCAGCGCAGGAGCCTCGGAAACTTCGCGCCGCAGGGGCCGGGCAGTGGCCACGGCAGCGCTGGAGATGCTCGGCGGAGACTCGCTGCCGCCCCGACCCTGCTCCCGGGCTTAGACATGGAGCGAAGGAAGGTGGCCGATAAGGAAGTTGCACCAGTCGCCCCTCCCCGCCTGCCACAGACGAGCGGGCGGCGGCCTCCGGGGGCAGAGGGGCGGCGGCACGAAGCTGCACGGTGCGGAGCTGGGGAGACTTACCCATGGTGCCGCCGCGGCCTCCTCCTCCTCCTTCCCCTGCTGCTGCTGCTGCTTCTGCTACGGCCGCCTCTCCGCCAGCGCGGAGGGAGCCGCGGGAGGCGTGTGCGCGGAGCGGGAGGGCGCGGCAGGAGCTCGGAGCCTGCGTGCGGCGCGACTATGAGTCAGGGTAGCACATCCGGGCAAGGCCGCCTGGGAGACACTCCGCCCGCCCGGCGGCACCCTGCCGCCGCCGCCTCTGCCGCCGCCGGCGAAGGGCGGGCAGCCACGGAGGGAGGAGGCGGTGCGTGAGCCGGCGGCAGCGCCCTCGGCCGGGAAGGAGGGAGCTGTGGGGCGGGCGCTCGCGGGGAGCAGAAACTCCCGCCCCTCTGCGCGGCCCTGGGTCTTCTTTGTTAGAGGGGCTGGGGCGGGGGCGCCCACCGGGGATGCTGTGGCGGCGAGGGAGTGGGGGGCGCTGGGCCGACCCTCAGGAACCGCCGCGAGCGCACCGCGTGCTAACCGCCCCGCCCCTCCCCATGCTGGTGCCTGAGGCCGTTCCTTTATTTTCCCGCCGCCCTGCACCTGTCCAGGTCCTCCAGGCAGAAGGAGCTGAGCTTTTGCAAAACTGCGAGGCGGCGTGGGGAACGTTTCTGCCACCCTGGTCGTCCCTGGGTATGCTGAGGAAGGCAGGCCGCCTCGGCGGCGGCTTGTGGCCGGGGCTGCTGGCCGGTGAGGGAGAGCGGAGCTGAGAGCGGGCTAGGCAGCGGGGCAAAGGTCGGTGGTCTCGGGGTGGGCAGGCAGCTGCCTCTTGGAAGTTCCCTGGGGGTCCCTGGCCGCAGTGCGCCAGCAGCCCTCCGCCGCGGGGTCGGGACCAAGTTGAACCTACCAGGAGGGGTGGTCACGTTGTTTATGTTTAAGAATATAGGATCAGCTTATGGAAATTCTGCAGAAAGGATGAATTAAGAGGGATGGAAAAGAGGATTTTAGGTGGGCTGTGTGTGGAGGAGAAAAGCAGTGGAGGGAACTGCCAGGTGAAGTCCAATCGCTGTACGTTTTGCTGAACCAACATTGTGAATTTACGTACAAAACTGACAAGGTAGTTACGTGGAAGACATTTTAAGCAAGAAAATGAGTCGCTGTATTCGGTGTTCCCTTCTTTTCACCCTGGGATACCCATCTATAGTGCAGGGAACAATGTGGAACTGTTCAGTTTTACAGCCCTTTCATTGGGAACCATCTTTGGGTGGTGGTTGGCATTAACTGAGTAGCTCTTGTAGCATTTTCACCTTTCCCAAATCTCTGCATATTTATGTAGTCAAAGGTTCACCTGAATTAAGTCTTAAAAGTATGGATAAACCGAGTGGGACCATAGAATGTGATGGAGAGTCTTGCTTGCTCTTATGGAAATGGATAGGCCAGGGACAATTCAGATCAGCGACGCAAAAAGAAGTTGCAGATGAGTCGCCTCTCTCAGTGGCTTCACAAGTGACAACAGTAGTCTCTTCCACCAGCAGTCAGCCGCCGCCAGGGGTTTCCTCTCTGGAAGAGATCCTGGGAGCTTTCATGCCTATAAAAGGCAGTGGGATACGACAAGCAAAGAATAATTCATCAGTCCTTCTGTGGAGTAGTCTGAAGATGTTGGAGTTGGTCCATTTACTTTGGTGTAGCCCCATGATTCATCAACACTTTCCTTAGTACATCAGAATTTTGCAGTTAACTTCAGCAGGGTTAGCCACTGCCCCAGGATGCAGAGCCTAAGTTTATCATCAGCTGATATTGAAAATGACTTGATGACCAAATGGCTTTTGTTACTGTTTTCTTTACTCTGTGGCTGCAAATAGTTCAAACCTGGACATGTTGGATTTTTAACTGCAGGGTTTGTCTAATTCAGTGTCTTAATAAAATACACAGATTCTTAAATGAGTCTTCACGATGGGAAGTTGTGGGGTTTTCTGCTTCCATCAGTTTTCAAATCTTGCCTGAAATTTGTCTTCGTTTTTGCCTCCTTCTTTCTTTTGCTTGGTTTTGCTTTGGCTTTGTAACTGTGTCCCAAATGTTTCCTATACTTGTCTGGGGGAAAAGGTAGGGAAATTATGTTCTTTCTGATCTGTTTCTGAGGGATCATGGAGTAGATATTCCACAGTTAATCCATAGTATTTCCTATCTGGATAAATCCCTGTAAAATGACTGGGTTTTACAAGTTTACTTGCATGTCCTAACTGCACATGTCTTTATAAGACTGTTACTATTAGGAAAGGATTTTGAGGACAGTGACTTCCAGAGAGCTCTGCTTTTACAAAAATTATCATAAACATGTCCTGGCACTACTGAACAT
Source organism: Ramphastos sulfuratus (assembly GCA_013399055.1). Taxonomy (NCBI): domain Eukaryota; kingdom Metazoa; phylum Chordata; class Aves; order Piciformes; family Ramphastidae; genus Ramphastos; species Ramphastos sulfuratus. The sequence continues at coordinate 30,611 of WBNM01033724.1, read as the reverse complement.
CTTCGATTCTAATTTGCTTTAGTGGATCCAAAAAGAAATGTGCAAAACTAGGGAGACTTTTTGATGGGATACTTATTCTAGGAGAGAAAGAACACTCCAGAGGAGTTGACAACATAATTTTGGTCAATCTTAATTAGTTACCAGTTTAAAATGGANGTCTCTTCCAACCTTGCTTATACTGTGGTACTGTGATAAAGGGACTGTTGTAAAAAAATAAGATTTTTTTAAAAATTAAAATAACCCCCTTCTGTTCATGCTGCTGAGTACAAAATCCTGTATGTATGGCTACTCCTGGCATAGTGCAAAATGAAGAGGAGTCTTCCTCAGAGGAATTTCCATTTCCAAGGGACTACATGGAAGAGTTTTGTGCCATCAGGCTTTAACTCCCATATCTATGGAAGATAATATGCAAAAATCAGTGCATTGATTTTTTTTTTTAAGTGCTTAGCACCTGTGAAGTGTGGTGCCATGGTGCCTATGCGAGTATCTCATTAAAAACAATGAAATTATGAAGTTCTTGATGTGTTCCTTAAGGAAAAAAAATACCCAAGTTTCTGATGGAAATGGAGCTAGAAGCAAAATACTGAAGTGAGTTTGATATAGAAATTGGAAAGAAACCTGTACAAGAACATTCTGTGGATTTCGAGGGATGTTTAATTTCAGCAGCGGAAGAAATTGAGTCTTTCATAAAGAAATATCCTTTAGAACAGCTTGTGAGCTCTCTGCTTGTTTCTGCACTTGTAACACAGCTGTGGAAATTGAGTTGCAGACTACAAAAATTACTAAGTTATTAACAAGTGCTGTCTGCACTCCCAAACAATATGTCTGATGTCTTGCAGGAAAATGGAAAATTGAGTTAAAGTAACCTCCCAATGGCTATTCATGAATTTTCTTTTTGATGCCTTGCATCCGTTTCAACTTCTCAGCACATCTCCTCACCCCTGACATAACAACTCCATGGAAATCTTCTCATGTACGTTGTATCATCCAATTTGGCACACAGGTGCATGTAAGGAATATATTTTTAATCGCTTCTACTGATGTTAAAAACCTACATGAGCAACAGGAGGCAGGTGGGATGATCCAGTACATTGGGAAATATAGTACTGCAGCTTGGTGGATTTGGATCATCTGATGGGAAATAGGCTGTCCCAATTCATTCCATAAGTGAGGAAGGGCAAAGAAAGCAGAAGTGTGGGTAGTGCTTTACTTGTGTTTCCTATTAGAGTCACAGGCAACACCCCAAGTCCTGGTACCTTGAGAAGTTTTAAGATCTTGCAGACCTAGAGGTGGAAATAGTCTGGTGCTGTCTGTGAACTTGCACATGTCAAACAGGACAAGCTACCTCTTGAGCTCTTCCTGTCATATATGAAAGGGAAGTCAACAAAGTGTGCTCAGAGAAAGAGTGTTGCCAGGGATGCCTGAGGGTAAGCTGCCTCACATTTTCCATCACATAAGAGCAGTTATTAATACAGAAGTGGACACCCGACCTTGTTCTATGATAACTCTTTCATGTTCCCATATCTGGTGTGTAAGTATGCATGATAAAGCCTTCCTGGTAAGTGCTGGAAGTTGAAATTGGAAAACTCCAACCTTGATTAAAAGTACAACTTTCTAGCTGTGACTGCAATTTAAGTACCAGAATGGCTGACAAGGGAAAGTGAAAACTGAGAAACTCCAAAGGAGTTTGTGTTTCTCAATCCCAAGCCTTCATAAAGAAAAGTAATCTGGCCAAAGGGAAAATCTTCATGTGTTGTGTGTGAGTGCATATGCATTGTGTCATGCAACAAGACTTTCTGTCTTGAAAATCTGGGAATTTTTTTTAAATTTTTTTTTGGTGATTAGTATCTCCTGCTTTCTTCCTGGGTATTGGGGAGAGTCAAAATGGCATTCATAACACATGAAAACAGTAGCTATAAGCTAGTCTTAGATTGTGGAGCTGAAGGAGTTTTCCTGCTTAGTGGGGAAGGACAGTTACATTATTTTTTGTTTGCTTGCTAGAATTTTCTATTGTAGCTTTTGTAGAGAGCTCAAGAAGAGATAGGACAGCAACTGGAGGTCTCCAAGATTATTTCGTGTGCATGAAATGACCTAGTCATAAGATCTGGGTTCGAGAAAGACTGCTGCTAGGTGAGATTTGTGGAGGTCTTGCCTATATTTGCCTTCCCTTCACTACATGAGGTGGTTTGCCAGCTGAACTCTGTAAATCTCACTTAACAAGTATCTCGTCATGTAGCTCTCTTAAGTATGAGAACTTGGTAGTTCTCATTCCTTAGTGGTGATACACAGCTGAATTTGACTAAATTCCATTAGGGTGCAGGTCAGTATAGTCAGACTGATCTCTGGAACATCCAGGTTAAATTTATTGGCCTGTAATACACAGGTGACATAATGGCCCCTGCTGGCAGTATCATACAATCATAGAATCACACAGGTTGGAGGGGACCTATAAAGGTCACCCAGTCCAACCCCCCTGCAGTGAGCAGCGACATCTTCAACTAGATCAGGTCACTCAGAGCCCCAGTGAGCCTCACCTTGAATATCTCCAGGGATGGGGCCTCAACCACCTCCCTGGGCAACCTCTTCCAGTGTTCAACCACCTTCATTGTAAAGAATTTGTTCCTAATATCCAATTTTAGTCTGCTCCTCTCTAGGAGGACAATTAGGTCTCCCTGGAACCTTTTCTTCTGATTGTTCTGTTCTGAACAATCCCAGCTCCCTCAGCCTGTCCTCATAGCAGAGGTGCTCCAGCTCCCTGATTATTTTCATGGCCCTCCTCTGGACTTGCTCCATCACATCCATGTCCTTCCTGTATTGAGGGCTCCAGAGCTGGATGCAGTACTCCACATGTAATACACTTAAGGAAGTGATTCAAGACAAGTGATAATGGAAGTAGTAAAGGATAAACTAGCTTTCTGGTTTAATGTTCCCTAAGGGCAAGTCAGAACTCAACTTTCCTGGGCAATTTAAATACCATAAAATGAAAGAAGTTGAAATATTCAAAAGGAATTTTTGTCTGCAGACATATCCAGCCCTTCTGTAAGAAAATTCTTCTCAATATTGACTGGCTGTTATCAGTTAATTTAGTAATTTTCCTGCTTGAGTTAGAGGAATGTGAAATAAAAACCCAAAACAACCCAAACATTTCTATAGAGTCACACCATTTTCCCCTGGTTATCTGCAAATGCACAATATTGTTGGGTAAAGGCTTATTTTCATAGAATCACTTAGCACCACATCTACATGTCTTTTAAGCATCTCCAGGGATAGGAATTCAACCCCCTCCCTGGGAAGCCTATTCAAGAGTTTCAGTGAAGAAATTTCTACCAATACCCAACCTAAACCTCTCCTGCTGCAACTTAAGGCCGTTTCCTCTTTTCCTGCCACTTGCTATTTGCAGGAGAATACCAAAACCCACCTTGCTACAACCCCTCCTTGTAAGAGTTTGTCCCCATGATTCTTGACCAGCTTCATTGCCCTTCTCTGGACTTGCTTCAGGACCTGCCCTTCATGAGCTCATGCTGCCTGGGCCTACCCTGCAACCAGATCAACAAAGCACTTATACACTGCTCTTTATTTTTAACTGTACGCCTTTTGTATATACTAATCTGTGTAAATCACGTTTTTGCACTTAACCCAGTGAACTGCATGCATCTGGCAGAGATGTTTTATGTAAGTGTAATGAAGCATTTTATATTTAAATGTTATAATTTATTACTACATTAATAATGTTACTCTTCTACCAGGTAGATTGTGCCCTGGTTATTTGTCTGCTTCCACCAATATCTCTGCTTTGGAGCACATGAAAACTAAGCCCAGTAAGTACGTTGTTCTCTGTAAAAACAGCTTCTGACTTGATAATAATTTGCATTTTATCTAAGGAGCAATAATTGAGAGAGTGAAGCTGTAGCTAAGTAAGGCCACTGTGTTCAGCTTTTGGTGATGCATAAACCAAAAGACTACAGTACAAGTGAAGGGAAGTAGAGTTACAAAACAGACTTGTTTTGGAAATCTTTGAAACCTTTTATACTTTCTAGGTGATAAAAGTTGCTTTGGTCTGTGATGTATGTCCATGAGGATAACCTTTCACCAACTGGTGGATAAGAATTGATCTGTTGTTGATTGTGTGTGTTCTGATTAAATCAACTCCCCTCCTCACTTAAAGTCCAAGACAAACCCCACTGTGCTGTAGCACATAGTATGTCCCTCTGTGACAGGTTCTGTACTGCCATGCTTTAAGAACACCAGTAAGCTCACAGAATTCAAATAAAAAATTAAAGGGATGTGTACACCAGCCTTTTGTATTCAAATCTTTCTGCCCTTTTTCAGCCCTGCAATCCAGCAAGCTTGAGCTTCACCAGTATTCTTTTAACTGTTTAAACTCCATTTGCTTCATCCCTGATGGGAAATAATTTCACTAGGCTTAATGACTGAATTAATTCTGACTGAAGTTAACAAATTAGTAACATATTAGCCAGATGACTGTCTTCAGAGGCAGTGTCTGACCACATTATTGCTCACAACTTACTAGTGTTTCATTAATCTGGAGAAGGGAATAGCCATTTGCCCAGATGGGGTCCTGTGAAAGCCTATCTTTAGTTGAAACACATGAAATAGGAGGTTTATTTATTATGTATCTGGTTTATGTAAATTGTTTTTGTTCTTTAGTACAGGAATTCATTTAGTACAGGCTATATATTATTTGAGGTTTATATATATTTATATATATATATTTACATGCAAAATTTCTTTAGCGTGTACACACACACACACACACACATATATATATATGCAGGACCTTGTATATTTTGTGGCTCCTTAATGCAAAACTGGCTATAGGTTTCATTGAGTTTCAGAAATGGAAATTTCAGCAAATATATTTCACTACAAATATATTTCACTACAAATATATTTCACTACAAATATATTTCACTACAAATATATTTCACTAAATATACATGCCTATGTCTTCACACATATTTAATATGTATATATGTCTATACATGCATGCAAACATGTATACATACATAGATATTTCTCAGAGATCTTAAAAATATAAATTTGGTTATGAATTGGAAAATTCATTTGTGGAAATCTGAAATAATCACTTTGAATATCACAGACAAAATCCTTAGGCTTTTTCAATACTGTGAAATTTGGCATTTTCCCAAATATGTTACAGTCTTCACATTCCTGTTGAATGAACTATTTTGCTGCAGCTGCATGCCCTTTTTTTCTTTCTTTCTCTTTTCACCTTTTTTTTTTTTTTTTAAATTTCTACCCATTCAGCTATTGTAACACATATTTTTCTGACTGCAACCCAGAACATTAATAATTAGTTGCACCCTGTTGTCCTGGGTCTTACAGATAGAGCCCATTTTGCAGCCAGGCAGCTCCAGGTGTAACTGGTGATCTAAAGTGATTCTTTGAGTTGTCAGTTTTTCCAGGCAAGCTCTCAAAACTCTTACTGTATCTGAGATACTGCAAGAAATGTAGCCTGTGATTTCTGTAGCTAAAAGCATACAGTTGCCAAATCTGAGAAGAAAAATTACTTTTCAGATAGAGCTATGATTTGCTCACTCTCAATCTTCTTCTCCTTGTATTTGCTTCTACCACGTGGCTTGGGAGGTTAGGGTGGAACAGCTGTGGAAGTTATTAATGTATAATAGCAAAGGCAGAGTGTGTATCTGCCTGTCTGTCTGTACAAGGTGCTGGATCGAGCAATTAACCCTAAGTGCTGCTTCAGGCAATGAACATGCTGGTGTTTGTGAAGGGATTGACAAATGTCTCTTTCCGGTTTAATAGTTGGGGATTTCACATTCTTTTTATCTTTTTCTGTGTTGAAATCTAGGTACCAGCAATGATATTGCTAGTCTGAACCACATCAATTGTAGTATCAGTGAGGTGAGGGTGACAGAGCACTAGAACAGGCTGCCCAGAGAGGTTGTGGAGTCTCCTTCTCTGGAGGCTTTCAAAACCTGCCTGGATGTGTTCTGTGCAACCTACATGATCCTGCTTTGTTGGGAGAGTTTGACTCAATGATCTCTGGAGGTCCCTTAAAACTCTGAACATTCTTGTGATTTGGTGATCAAGAACAAGTTGCAGCATTTCTAGAGAAAAACAATGTCTTCCAAAATAAGAATTAGGGAAATTTTGCACCTAGGCAACAGCAGTGAGGCCTTTATGTTCTCCGAATATTGCAGTGAGCTCTTGGCAAGCTTGTCTGTTCACTGAGGCTGAGAATTTCAGAAAGACAATTCTGAGGTTTTGAATGCCAGAAGAGCTGCTTTGGGGATATTGAAGCATTTCCTTCTACCTGTAACTATGTCCAAGTTAAATCTAGATGTTTGTTTCTTCAGATGTCTTGGGACTTGCTTCCACAGAAAGTTTAATATCTCAAATTGTTTGTTTTAGTTTCTTGAGATCTCAAACTGCTTATCTTAGTTTCTCCATCCTTAATGTGCTTTCCTTTTTCTCCAAAAAGGGCATAAATCTGCATAGAGTAGCAAGAGAGCTCAAAAGTTGTGAAATGTGAAATTTTAGCTGTCTCCCACAAAATATTACAAAAATTACTTCACTAAGCCTGGTTCCCTACTTCTTGTTGTTTGCCTTTGTGAAGTTTGGTTCATGTGAAAACCCAAAGACATTGGAATTCCAGGCCTAAACAAAGTTATTTGCTTTCCCAATTGGGACTGGAAACAAAAAATGGTATTGTTTTAAAAAAAATTAAAAATCTTGCCTTGAAGGACAGGTTCAGTTGCCTCTAAACTCCTCAGCTTGGTCTTAAGACTTGTGTCTTCTGATCAGATTGAAATTTCAGCACAATAGGCAGATGATGATGAATGTGAAAGAGAAGTGCTGCTTAGTCTAGAATTTTTAAGATGATGCTTCGAAAGGCTGTGACAGTGGTTGGACTTGATGATTGAAAGTTCCAGGTATATGACAGATTTCAGGTACATGACAGCAGCTTGGTAGCAGATGCGGCAGTCAGTTGGTGGGTTGGAGGGCAGAAGGGCTCTGCAGCGGGACCTCGAGCGCCTGGACAGATGGGCAGAGCCCAGGGGGATGGCGTTCAACAAATCCAAGTGCCGGGGGCTGCACTTTGGCCACAACAACCCCATGCAGAGCTACAGGCTGGGGTCGGAGTGGCTGGAGAGCAGCCAAACAGAAAGGGATCTGGGGGTGCTGATTGACACCCGCCTAAACATGAGCCAGCAGTGTGCCCAGGTGGCCAAGAAGGCCAATGGCATCCTGGCCTGCATCAGGAATAGTGTGGCCAGCAGGAGCAGGGAGGTCATTCTCCCCCTGTACTCTGCACTGGTTAGGCCACACCTTGAGTACTGTGTCCAGTTCTGGGCCCCTCAATTTAAGAAGGACATTGAGGTGCTTGAACGTGTCCAGAGAAGGGCAACGAGGCTGGTGAGAGGCCTCGAGCACAAGCCCTATGAGGAGAGGCTGAGGGAGCTGGGATTGTTTAGCCTGGTGAAGAGGAGGCTCAGGGGAGACCTTATTGCTGTCTACAACTACCTGAAGGGTGGTTGTGGCCAGCAGGAGGTTGCTTTCTTCTCTCAGGCAACCAGCACCAGAACAAGAGGACACAGTCTCAAGCTGTGCCAGGGGAAGTTTAGGCTGGAGGTGAGGAGAAAGTTCTTCACTGAGAGAGTCATTCCCCACTGGAATGGGCTGCCCAGGGAGGTGGTGGAGTCACCGTCCCTGGAGGTGTTCAAGGCAGGTTTGGACGTGGCACTTGGTGCCATGCTCTAGTCTTGAGGTCTGTGGTAATGGGTTGGGCTTGATCTTTGAGGTCTCTTCCAACTTTGCTTATACTGTGTGATACTGTGTGTGACTAGGAAGGGAGCTAAGGAGTAAGGAGATGGTAAGTCTGCATGTTTGTATTGTGAATTTACACTTGAGATAAATAAATAAGGTTATATATATATATATATCAGTGAGGGAAAGCCGATTTGATGCATCAGAAGGAAAGAAGGCAACAGAGAGATGAAAAGAATCTAATGTTCATCTTGCATGATGGGAAAGATTTATGGTCATCAGTAGTGTTCTGACTTGTAGGGAAAGCTGCCAAACTAGAATGCATCCAGGCTATAGCAGCAGCCAGAGAGGATCAGATCATAGACCCAATTGAATGCCAGTGAAATTAGAAATGCAAAGATCCTTTAATATTGCTGGATTTTCATTATCTACTGAATAAACCACCAAACCAACCAACCAACCAACCAAAAAATCAAAAGGCAATTAACTGCATGAATAATGTAAAGACTACTTTCATCAGCATTTTAGTCTGGGTTATTCCTCCTTGTCTGGAGGCCTCAAAACTGGCATAACACAAGAATGTATGATGGAAAGTTACACTGTTCTGTTCTTTACTGAGAAAAACATTGTGGGACAGATGTGAATCTCTAACAGGCTCATATTCTGAGTCCATATGCTGGAACTCAGACCTAATTTTCCAGCAGCTGAATAGGTGTGCTCCCAGTATTTGGGTGTCCTGAGCATGACTACCAATACAGATCCAGCCTCCAGATCCAGATCATGCAAGTAGAAGGTACACTTGTCACAGATCTATTTCTAAAAACTGCTAAATCCACACTTTTTCTAATAATGGGTATTAATATACTGGGTTTAGTCCTTAGGCTTTCTAATTTTGAAGTTTATAGCTGTTTTGAAGTTTTAGTGCTGCATCATTTTGTTACCAGCACCGTCAATTTAGCCTGTCAAGCACTGTGACAAACTGCAAGACCTTGTAGGTACTTGTCATCCATAGCAGTGCAAGTGGGGGTGGAAATCACAACAAATGTAATTACCATGTATTTTGATCTTCAGGCAGTGGAGGTTGGTCTTCAGAGTGATTCCCTGTCAGGAGAATGGGGAAGGCAGGAGTCAGAACCTGCAGTGCTGACGTGGTGCACTCTGGATGGTTTTTGGCATGGCGAGGGCTGCACCAGCAGCATAGGACCTGCAGTCTGAAAGAGAAAATGCAGCCCATCAATGACATTCAGGATGCAAGCTGAAGCTGAGGGAGAGAAGATGGAAGGGAGAGCACATAAAGAAGGAGGCTTTAAAAGGAAAATGTTATGAGAGGTATCTTATGTTTTAGCCTTCCTGATGTAAATGGCAGTATTAGTGCCTTTCCTAGCTCTGTGTTATGGCATCTACCTCCTCATCACCCTAAATGATCCTGTGGTTTGCCTGTTGAAAGATTCTATATTAAAAAAAAAAAGTTCTCTCACTTGATGTCAGTCTGCATTCCAGGACAACTGTATATTTACTCATATCTCAGTATTTTTAGTTATAAGGACCTCTGGAATTGAAATGAAAACAGCCTTGTCACCAACAAACTGAGAGGCCTTTGAAAAAATTACCTTTGAAGTCTTAAACTCCTTGCTGCAGGGCTGACTGCAGCTGCACTTCTTGCACTTCCTGATGGCAAAGACTGCAGGGATGTGTAAAAGAAAAAAGAGGTTTCAGCTAATCTCATTGCTGCTTCATACTGCTGAATTTTTATTTCAGCTTTTGTATTTAAGGTTCTTTTTGTACGAAACTGGTAACTACACAAGCTTTAAATTTAACAACATTTTAAATCAGTTAAATGCCTCTAGTATTCTCAAGTAACAGTCCCCAAAACTCGTCTGTCTTCACAAGCTGAATTAATTAAGGAACAATTAGCAAGAAAAAAAATTAAAATATAATAAACCTCAGGAACCAGTGTAGCTAGAATGGCTCTCAGCTTCCCTGTTTGCTTTGATACATTTGTCCCACGCGAATCTTTACTGACCATTTTACTATAAGTTTTCTAAGCTCCTGTGAGTGTTATCCTAAATGGAGGCCCAAGTGAGAATGCTGCTTGGTGAAAGCACATTTCCCTCCTTTCTTGGATTCCCATTAATGATGATGAGTTTCTTGCGGAGCTTTCAGAGCTCTTGCCAAAAAGATAAGGCTATCGCTTCTGTGCTATTGCCATTCATTGCTGCTGCTTGGTGTGCCAAGAATAGTTCAGAGATTAGCTGAAGCTGGGCCCATGTGTACACCTGGGTATTCATGCTAATTTTGTGAAAAGTGCAGACCTGGAAGTGTAGTTCACATGAAGTATGAGTATGTGGAAATCTATGTGCTTCCAAGTTGCAAATTGGAGAGAGACGTTGGTCTGAAATATCTGGTAACTCCTTGAATGCAAAACACTTGCTTAAAATTGCTTAAAATTACAGAGCTGTGCCTATCTCAGTGTGTAGAGAGACAACTTTTTTTTTTTTTTTCTCCTTTCTCTACACTCTCCCCTATATATTTTATTTTATCTAGTTCACCTTCTCCAGGGAGATTCTGTAGGGGCTATGCATTTTGTAAGGAAGATCCCTTTTGTCTTTGCATTTATCTAACTCCAGGCAACCTCTGCCTCTCCCCTTGGACTAACAATGAGACCTGTGGCTTCATCGAAGCAGCTTTGTGTTCTGACAGCATCAATCCACACCAAACTCTAGGCTAAGGCTCTTAGATCCCATCTGGGCTCATTCTCAGATGCCTGTGGGATTGAAAGCTATCAAAATTCAGCATTACAAATAGCTTTTCTACATCAAATATCTGGAGGTGACAGCAAACAGTAACTAGCGAATGGTGTAGTGATAGTGTATTACCCTGATAAATTAGAAGGCTTCAAATCAAATAGTCTGTAAGTAATTTTACAGGAGAGAACAAACATGGAGTCTTCAACAACTGTCATTTCTGCCTTAGAGTTTCACTCTAACACTTGATCCACTTTCCCCTGATATCTTTCTCTACCAAATTAGAAGCATGGAAGACAGATGATATTTACTTATCAGAGAGAGAGAGCCTGAAATAAAGGGGATGGTGCAATTATGGTTCCTTGTATGCTTTTTGGGCTCAGAATGAAAACATTCTACTTTTCCTTAGGCTGCTTCATTTAATGGAAATTTTGTTCAGGGCAGGTAGGGTATAATAACTTAAAAATATAAAAAATATATAAATAAATAAAAATCAGGTACAGTATTTAGCAGGAACTTCAAACTTTTGACAAGCTGACACTGCCTCTCCAAAAGCACAGCAATCTTCGGAAGGGTCAGGCTTCTGTTATCAAAGATGACTCAGATGCTGCTAACTGGCTTTATAAAACTCTGAGCTCTAGAATTTCTGCTGTTGTGGACATTTTTCAGAGCTTTTTATTTCCCAGGCAAAAGCTCATTTGTATTGTGGCATTGTTACATGTTTTCCTTTGATCTTCTACTTTGGATTTCTAAGACTGAGCTAGATGTATGTGTATTTTTTTTTTCCTTGCAAATTTGCATTGCCCCAGGATATGAGACATTTGTTTGAACTCATTTAATTGGCCAGTGATGTGAAAAACATCATTTTCTATATTGGAAAGGAGATCAAGTAACCCCTTCATGGAGTCTTTATAACCTACTGTAACTTCTGTTCATTTCTACTGACTCAGGATTCTCTCATCTGAAAGGAAAATGAACACTTCTAATCTTTCCTAAGTTGCAGACATCGATTATAGATTTACAAGACATCATTATAAAAATACAGAAAAATTAGAAGATGCTTAGCAATGCTCTTCAATGTTCTTATTTCAATGAAAATGATACAATTCCAGTTAATGAGATAATCCCTACAGATATGATGTGCCTTGCTTTTTTAAAAATACCAGCTTTCATGCTGGTTTATATTGTAAACTTTGCAAGACTGTGTTTTTATTTACACAGAGGTCATATTTTATGGAGAGTTTTGGAACAAGAAGAAAATACTCTTAGTTTTTATCCTTTGAAAAACCTGGCTGCCAGATTCTAACCTAGAGCATACAAAAGCTGTGTGACTGATCTTCAAAAATAATACGTGTTATTAAAATATTTTTATGAACATTTAATGACATTACAATTGCCTGTTGATTTTTTTAGAGTGTTAGAGGAAACTAAAACTGCATACATGAAATAGGCCATTTTGTACTGAGATAATGAATAGAGAATCAGAGAATCACAGAAAACATGCAGCTGGAAGAGATCATCCAGGAGATCATCCAGTCCAACATTTGACCCAGTTGATCCTAAACCATGTCCCTAAGTGCCAGCTCCACAGCCTGTTTAAACACCTCCAGGGATGGCAACTCCACCACTGCCCTAGGCAGACCATTCCAATGTAGGAGAACCCTCTCTGGGAAGAGATTATTTCCTAGCATCCTGAACCTCCCCTGGTGCAGCTTGAAATCGTTTCCTCTGGTCCTGTTGCTTGACACCAAGGAAAAGAGGCTGCCTTCTCCTTACTCCACCCTCCCTTCAGGTAGTTGTAGTGACTGATGAGGTCTCCCCTCAGCCTCCTCTTCTCTAGACTGAACCACCCCAAATACATGAAACTATAAACTGTTTCTCCTATCAACCTTATCCACACTCCTATGTTTCTAGTTATCTCTTTTGTTCTGCCCTAATGGGGGGTCCTCCCTTGGGAAACTGAACTCTACTCACGGTTGCCAAGCCCTGCATATCTCCTTTTAGTCCTAATTAAAAGGAACTTGTTGGTACCTTAAAGGTGGGGTGTGTTATCTTCAGATTATGAGGAAAGGATGGTCACTTGCTTAGCTTCAGTGCTGTTCAGAATCATCATCTCCTGCTTTTCATTTCCCCCCCTTTCTGAGCTCCTAAACGGAATCATGTAAAATAAATAACTGAGATGCATATGTGTGTGTGTGGTGGGTTTTGTTTTGTTTTGTTGTGGTTTGTTTGGGTTTTTTGTTGTTGTCGGTTGATTGCTGTTGTTTGGGGTTTTGGAGGGGTTGTTTTTTTTTTGTTTTTAATCTTCTGGTGCACCTGTTCTCTGTAATTGTAAGTGCCTTAACCAGTGTGCTCCTGAGAGAGTAGATTTGCTGTTGAGCTTCACGTAGCAGTGTTTTAAACTCATTACTTAAGATTGAAACTTGGAATTGCCAAGTGACAGAGCCCTTCTAATGATGCACATGGGTATATGTGTTATGGTACAATTGCTGTCTTGTTAGTTGTGACTACTCTGCTTTTGAACCTGTATTTTTTAATTGAAAATCATCATTAATATTCCTGCTTTTCAGTGCAGAGGCTGAATTACAGTAGTTTCATCTGTATAAACTGTTTAGTAAGAAACATGAACATTTTTCATCACGCAGTTTTAAATTTCTGTAAGGCATGTTAGCTATAGAAAAAAATGTCATGAATAAACTAGTAATAAACATGGCTGAGGAAAAGAAATGATTCTTANTTGCCATTCTATGATTCTATAAATACGTATTCACTGCTATTTCACTACATATTCACATACATTTCACTAAAATATTAAGATGGCAGGGATGGTTAAGTGCTTGCCATTCTAAATTTTATCTTCTGTAAGTCACAAAAGTTGGAGAAAAAAGGTCTAAAGCAAGAAAGCTCCAAAAAATCCCCTCTGAGCCCATCCTCCTATTATCACACAGAATCACACAGAATTAGTCAAGTTTGAAAAGACCTTTGAGATCACCCAGTCCAACCTAACACCTTCTAATTAACTAAACCATGGCACTAAGTGCCTTATCCAATCTCCTTTTAAACACCTCCAGGGTTGGTGACTCCACCACCTCCTCAGGCAGCCCATTCCAATGCCAATCACTCCTTCTGCGAAGCACTTCTTCCTAACATCCAGCCTAAACCTGCTCTGGCACAGCTTGAGGCTGTGTCCTCTTGTTCTGTCACTGGATGCCTGGGAGAAGAGACCAACCTCCTTTCAGGCAGTTGTAGAAAGCAATGAGGTCTCCCCTGAGCCCCCTCTTCTCCAGGCTGTTATGTCTATTGTGCGTGTTTGGTGACTTCTGCCGTCCTTGGCAGTCCTGAATATAACTCCCTTGCAAGGGGTGCTATTGCCTGCTTACCATGCTAAGGCACACATCAAAGATGTTATTTTTAAGTGGTTCACATAGTTCTGCAAACTGTTCAGCAGGCGTTCCGTATAATAGAATTAACTTGACATGCTTTCCAGAGTGAAATTCCAGATTGAAACTGAGACTGTCATTTGCATCACATCACAGACAGGGCAAGAAAATAATTGTAAAGAAAAAAGAACAGACAGACTGCATTCCAAGCACTTGATGCTGTCTGCATCTGTTTTAGAGTGCACCAGAGGTAGAAGTGTCCAGACTGGGAGGGTTATATGCAATACACTATTTCAAATTAATTTTCTTTGAAGGGGGAAAATCCAGATGTATAGGTTCAGGTTATCAAATAATTATTTTTCATAATCTGTTTTTTTGGAGTTAAATGAGTAAGAAATAGGAAACAAACCCATTATTTTTCTTCTGTAAATGATGCCTTTTGGAACAATCTAAAATATTGCAGAAGTTGTATGTAAGGCTAGTGTGCAAGCTAAAGGATGATCTCCTTTCAAATATTCATAGCCTGCAAGCTCTGCTACCTATCTAGCAATGGTTTCAGCAAACTTTTGTATACAGTCCTAGTAAAATTTCCAAGACTTTGATTTCAATAATTGATTTACTGATTTCTCTGCCTCTGCAAACTTCTTNACATCACCATTGTTTCCTTTTCACAGCCTATAGTGTGATTTTTCTCTATTAAAATATTCCAATTAGCCTCAAACCAGCACAGGCAATACCACAGGTAATATATATGTTTGCAATGAAGCATATTTGTTTATGTCCTCACTTCTGTTAGTGTTCTAAATCTATTGAGTCTTCTAATTAATTGGACTGTAGGACTTTTGCGTTGGCTTTTTATGTAAGTGCTGTATTGTTTCATAGAATCATAGAATTGTCAGGGTTGGAAGGGACCACAAGGATGATCTACTTTCAGCCCCTCTGCCATGGACAGGGACACCTCACACTAGGTCAGGTTGCTCAGAGCCACATCCAGCCTGGCTTAAAAAAATTCCAGGGTCGAGGCTTCTACCACCTCCCTGGGCAATCTGTTCCAGTGTCTCACCACCTTCATGTGAGGAGCTTCTTCCTAACATCCAGTCTGAATCTACCCACTTCTAGCTTTGCTCCATTCCCCCCAGTCCACCTGACATCCTAAAAAGTCCCTCCCGAGCTTTCTTGTAGCCCCCTTCAGATACTGTAAGACCACAATAAGGTCACCTCAGAGCCTTCTCTTCTCCAAACTGAACAGCCCCAGCTCTTTTAGTCTGTCTCCATAGGAGAGCAGCTCCAGCCCTCTGATCATCCTCGTGTCTCTTCTCTGCACACATTCCAGCACTTCCAGATCTCCAGGTGGGGTCTCACCAGAGTGGAGTAGATGGAGAGATCTGTGTTAGGTTATTAAAACTGAGAATCAGACACAGAGGAGACACAAAATATGACCACACTTTCACAAAGACCAGCAAAACATCAGTTGTTTTTGTATTTGTGCTTGACTAAAGGGGAAATAGGATAAACCAACTACCACTGGATACCACTTCAATGCAAGATCCTGGTGTGGACAGGTTACATTCACACCCTTGTGTGTTCCAGAATAGCTTTCCTCTGCAGACGAGCCCTCAGGTCAGTTGACAGGAATGCTGTTTCATCAATGTATGTATGCATATCTTAATCAAGAGTGCACATTGTTGGAGCTCTTTAGATTCCCAGAAATACTCTAAGCCTGACAGATAGGAAGCTGGTATTGGCTGAGTACATTCAGATAATTTTTCACAAAAGCTGAGTCATTAATATTCCCATATGAATTAGTACCATTCCCATAATCAGCAGCTGAAAATGTGCACACACATAGAAGTTTATCTCATTCAGTAAAACTCAGTAAATGTTTAAGTGCTTTCAAGGACATATATTGAGTTGCAAATGTAACTCTTAAGATCATTTCGCCCCCCCGCCTCTGGTCAGAGACAAAATAACTATCAAAGAACAATAAAATCTTGGAAAAAAATCATAATATTCTGCAGCTGAAGAAACAGGGTGGTTGGCCTGTTCCTTCCAAGTGTTTTATTTAAGTTTTGTCTTATCCAAACCTTTAAAGAGCAGACTCTAACATTGTATGATAGTAGCAGTTACTTTGGTCTAGTAAATAAAGAGATAATTTAAAAATTTATTATTTTTTTAATATGAAACTGGCAAACTGATAAAACTGCTGTTATGGAGGCAATTTTGTACTTTAAACATGTGTAGCTATCAGGGGAAATTACCTTTATGCAGACATCAGTGTGCCAGTAAAATAGATATTAACTGTATCAGTTGCATTGCATTACATAAACCTGCTTTTCTTTCTGGAATTTGGTTCAAGTAGCCATTTAGGTCAGGCCTGCACTATGAAGTTTTACTGGCATAGCTGTTGTTACTTTTATTTAATAGTCAATAGCCACCGATTGCCTTTAATCTTTTATTTATAATAATCCTTTTATTTGTATATATTTGCCAATAGCCTTTCAAGTAAAAGACCCTGGAAGTCTGAGATATACATGCTGGAGCTCAGTGAGGGAAATAGACTTATGCCTCATAGGAGATTGTCAGAGAAATTAAATGGACTGGGCATGAAGTTTTAGGTGCAGGCACAGCCCTCAGACAGCATTAAGGAAATGCTTTGAGTACTACAGCTAGGACTGAGAAGGAAAATTATGTAAAAGATACCAAGCATTCTGGTACTATAGAATAATGACAATTTTCAGTTAATTGCTAAGATTATTTATCTTGGTATGAACAATATTTGCAAGTTAAAGAATAGTGTAAAGGTTCAGTTGTGTCAATGATAACTACAGTTTATTATTTGCTAGTTTAATGTAAGTTTTCTGCCAATAATAATTTTGATTAAGGGCATTGGAACTGGATCTTGCCCTGGCATAATTACAAAAAGACATACACAGGAGGATCCTATCTTCTTTGCTGCAGTTGGTCCTTAGTTAAAGCAGCACACAATCTGTGTGAAATGAAAACCAAGTATAAATATACATCACCCCAAAAATACAGCATGAAATTCTTCCTGGGACTACTTGATTAACCTGATGCATTAGTGACAAGGGACTAAATGAGCAGAAAATGGCAAAGAACAACTACTTCAGTCATTACAGTCCTGATATTTTTGTGAAACAAGGGGATGAATGAGATCTGGGTTTTGTACTTCTCTCAAGCTAGTCTGTAATCAAGAATCTGCTTCCTTTTTTTTTTTTTCTTTCTTTTTAATGGTGTTGGTTATAAGAGAGTTCAAATAAGATATGCATTAATCCAGGGCTGCTTCTGTTAGGTGGTCAGATATACACAGCCTTAATAATGCCTCCTCCTCAGCATCTCATAAGTCTCTTGATCTGTTTCCAGTGTGAGACTTCAAGCTGTAAAATGTCTCTTAGTGGTTAGATCTTATTTAGGACCTCTGTAAAATTATGATTACTCATGTTCAGGAAAGGCCAATTCGAATTTGTCTTACAGGATAAAGGAGTACATATCTTAAAAGTGGAGTATGACCTCCTGTGTAGTCTTAAAATACAGGCTGAAAGACTTCATGTTTGTTCTCTATGAGTATACTGAGGTGAGAGAAAAATCAGAGAGGAGGAAAAACAGATGGCATAGGGACATAGGAGCATAGCCTGTTTGCTAATTAATTAAGGCAGGACAGAAGAACCAGCTATTTACTTAAAATAAAAGTAAGATTTTGGATCAGCTTTCTGANCTGACAAGAGCAGAGTAAAGGGGCAGATTCAAGATGGAGGTGGTTGGGCTTGTGAGCATGACTGACTGTGTTACACAAGGTGGAAGTTTACTGCGTGCTTCAGTCCCTGACCTTTAAGCCAGTTTAGAGCTTCATTTGGCAGTTTGGTAGTACCTAAACTGTATCTGTCTGCACTGTTGTGTATAGATGTCAATTAGCAAACACATCAGTTTATTAGAAACTTTGGTCTTTCAATCCGTGCCAATTCTAGTGTCAGAAAGGTGAAATACTCCAGTGTTCACTGGTTGGGAGTTTGTAGGACTAATGAGCAACTGGAATTCATTTAGTCACTTCCAATATCTAATAATGTTTTGTGGCACTTGATCCAGACTTATGTGGACTAGAGCTAGTCCTTGGACTGGTGTAATTTTTGTTTCTGTCTGGGCATGCTGTCAGTTCAGGGTTGTGTGGTTGGTTGGTTGTTTTTTGTGGGGTTTTTTATCTGGTTTGGTTGGTTGGGGTTTTTTATCCACTTGGTTGGTTGGGGTTTGTGGGGATTTTTTTTTTTTTTTGTTACAGTTTTTAAAGATTTATCTGACACAAAAGAGAACTGCTGCTTTGCAGATGAACAGCCACTGCTTTGTGCCAGACAGGAGGCACAAAACAGCCCTACAGGTGCTTTAACAGTAGCATCACAGCTCATAGAATGACTCCTACATTCCTCACCTATCAGACGAGAGGTAGTGGCAAGTAAGGTGTGGATGTACCCTTGGCCCTGCTCCATAGCCAGCCTGCTGCTCTGGTCCTATGCTAATGGCAGACATCTATCATTTGGACCTTGCTAACCCTGTCTCTGTTTTTCATTACCATTTAAGGGCTGTAATACAGGAAAAAAATAAAAGTGCTATCCAAGGCATTCAACCTTCATAGACACCCTATAATTTTCTCTGTTAAGTGTAAGCTAAATTTTGATGTGCTAGTGTCAAAGTGAGAGGATTTCCAGGAAGGAAATTTGTAAGGTGATATTCCTGGGAAGCCCAAACAGAACTGTTTCAGAGATGCTGGGAGCGCTGAGAGGCAACCAAAATACGTTATAAGAAGTCCAGGAAATGAGACATAAGAACTAGAGATTTTGTAAAATTAATTTGGATATTATGTCCCAGTCCCTTCTAGGAAACCTCCAGTGCTTTGTCAGAGGAGATAAAAACTCTGTTATCCATGCAGTTAAGAGTGTCTGTGTGAATGCAGGAGACAAACCACAGAGCTCTCAGTCTGCAAGAGCAAAACAGATTGATGAGGTGCTCAATGACCTGACTGTCATGACCCAAAAAGTTTTCCAGGAAGTAGAGAAGATGTGAAAACTACTGCCCAACTTGGAAAATGCTGAGAAATGAAGGAATTAAATAATTATCTTACAAAGAAAAAGATTTCAAGCTGTAGTAGGAGCTAGCTTTCTGGGTAAGACATTTTGAACATCCAAAATGCATAGGTAGGAAAGGATATTTTTCATCCTGCTCCTATTTTGCACTGTATTTATAATCTGCAGAAAGCAGAGGCAAGAAATTGGATTGCCTCAGTTTAAACAATGTTATCTTTGAAGAGAAAACTCCTTGTGATAACTATGTGACTGTAATGAACAAAAAGAAGGATTTCAGTAGACATCTTAAGTGACCCACCTCTGAAGGTGCTTCAGTATTTACCCGCAGGAAAAGAAATCTCATCATCCAAAGCTTAAATGAAACTGCAACATGCACCTTAGAACTACCCATCCATCTCAGCTGGCTAAGAGACACTTGAGTGCTAGAAGGAAGGAAGAAATTTAATCCAAACTCTAAAAGGGATGAGATAGTATTTGTTCCTTACACAGCCAAAAGCCCTTGAGGCATTCTAGAGTAATTGGTAGCATGCCAGTTTCTTGTTCATTGGGATGAAGGCTAAAGATGAAAAGCCCCAGCAGAAGACAAAACAACTACTAGTGAGAATACTAAAGGAGGGTGCTTGATCTGTATGAATTCTGATATGATGTGGCCTTGCTTGAGAGAGTCTGGCAGTCAATGTTCTTTAATACCTAGGCCAGTAGAGTAATTTATAAAATAGTTGGAAATCTAGCTGCAAGGAATCCAAAATATTCTAACAGTACATAAGGTGTTCTGTTGACTGAATTCTTCATTGCACTTGGGATTCTGAATTACAAATATTTATTTCTAAGTAGGTTAAAAATAGGAAAGCCAGCCATTCTGGCACTTTTTGCAAGGCAACAGAGAAATTAAAGGATGTGAATTTGTTAACTACTGTTTCTTTTGATGGCATGCTGTGATGGTNTGTTTCCTTTTCACAGCATATAGTATAATTTTCTCTACTAAAATATTCCAATTAGCCTCAAACTAGCACACATGCTCAGCTGTCAACAGCATGCCAGAACACAATCTCTTACAGTCTGCTCTCTGGTTCTGAGAGCAGTAAAGTACTGGATAACCTTGTGAATAGAGAAACTTGCCTAATTCAGGTATTGAGGGTTGCAACATAGGTATCTAGATGGGAAAGGACTTTTTTTTACAAGGGCTTGTAGTGGTAGGATGAGAGAGAATGGATTAAAGCTTGGGGAGGGCAGATTTAGACTTTCTTTAGGAAGAAATTCTTTACAGTAAGGATGGTAAGACACAGGAACAGGTCGCTCAAGAAGGTCATGGATTTCCCCTCCCTGATCTAGTGGAATGTGTCCCTGCCCATGGCAGGGCGGGGGGGATTTGAACTAGATGATCTTTAAAATCCCTTCCAACCCAAACCATTCTGTGAATCTATGAAATATATGTTGCAGAAGTGACAAAAAGCTAAATAAAGCCTGAAATCTTGCCCAGGTCTCCTCTTGTCTTTTGCCAGGCAACTCAGGTGCATGATCATCAGACTTCCCTATTAATCAGATTTTTTTAAAAATGGCTTACTTATAGTGCTGGATCTAAGGTGACTACATGTGTATGCACTGCACTGTATGTGATGTGCAAAGCCTTTTATACAACATAGAGGATCATATTGCTAAGGCATGTGACAAGAATTAGCTTGAGCAAAGCCAAACTTACAAGCTCCCATTCTGTGACTGCTCTGCTGAATGCATGCCAACCCAGAAAACCACCTATTCTACAGTTCAGCTGCTATTTGGGAGCAGGCTAAATACCACTTTCTCCTCCCTGAGGAGATGATAAGTTGCATAAGGAGGTGCTGGAAGCCTGGATGTAATCTGGTGATTTGAAGAAGGAAGGAGCCATAGGAGGTAGGAAGCTGGAACATGTTGTACAGCCTGAGGGCTCCCTGATCCATTTTGTATAAGGTCCAACTGAAATAGCCTCTAGGCACTTAAGATCAGGCTGGAGCTAAAACTATCTGTACAAGTTCTTTGCTGAGATTATTAACAGAAATATCATACACAGTCAATAGGATGCCTGTCAGGTGGCTTCTGTGATTGTAGGGCAAGCAGTAAGTAACATTTAATGAATTGTGATGCAATAGATAGATATGGATGTGCTGGAACACGTCCATAGAAGGGCCAGTGAGGATGATCAGAGGGCTGGAGCATCTCCCCTGTGAAGACAGGCTGAGAGAGTTGGGGTTGTTCAGTCTGGAGAAGTGAAGGCTGTGAGGATACCTTATTGTAGCCTTCCAGTATCTAAAAGTAGGCTACAAGAAAGCTGCTGAGGGGCTTTTTAGGATGTCAGGTAGTGGGAGGGACTAGGGGCAATGGATCCAAGCTAGAGGAGGGGAGATTTAGATTAGTTGTTAGGAAGAAGCTCTTCACAATGCCCAGGGAGGTGGTGGAAAACCCATCCCTGCATGTTTTTAATGCCAAGCTGGATGTGGCTCTGGGCAACCCGATCTAGTGGAGGATGTCCCTGCCCATGGCAGGGGGGTTGGAACTAGATGAGCTTTGGAGTCCCTTCCAACCCTAACAATTCTGTGATTCTGTAATATCCATGATTTATACATGGTTTCAGTTTCCAGAGGTTTTGCAGAAAGGCAAATAGAGCAGAATGTACTTCACTAACTAATTTAGTAGTTATGGGCTAGAATTGCAAGGTGAGGGACGAAACAGCATTATGTTGCAGCAGGCCCTAGGAAACCATCATGGACTTTGTTCAAGATAGCACATGGACTGGTCAGCCTTTCTAAAAGCTAAATGGAAGGGGCAAATTACTTTATTGAATCAACTAGCTAAAAATTCACATGTCTTTGCCTGGAATTCTGTGCCATGAATACAAATGTGGGAGAAAGTGAAGCTTTTCAATAAGAAGTTAGACACAGAAGGTAACCAGAAATTGGAAAAAGTAAACAAGAAGAAGAGGAGTCATGAGGATGAATGCATATTTTATTTTCAGACATTGCAGGATTAATGTGTCCTCTCCTTCTTACTCAGTGTTTAAAATCACTCTCTCCTTATGCTTGAATTTGAAAAGACTTTATATATATATATATATATATATATATATTTTTTTTTTTTTTCCAAGATAGCAAAGCAAAATTAATTTGGATATATTGGTCAAGATTTCTGTAGAAATCCATATATTTTACTGGAAATGAAGTAAGTGAAACAAACCAAATAGCTGTAGGTATGGCTTAAGATCAAAACCAGAAGAATTAAAAAAAAAAATTATATCAAGTTGGACACCTTGCAAAACAACAATTGCATCTTGCAATTTTGTAGACAGCATTAATAGTTCAGAAAATATTTGCAAAAGTTTGCTCTAGTGTCAGAGGATATGTTCACACAGTATATTTTTTCCAAGCTAATGACAGATGTGCATGATGTTGCTTACCATTTTGGGAAAAACCTTTATGTCTGGAATGTGCTGATTGGAGTCATCAGTTGTTCCTCAGATTTTACACTCGAGCTGTCTGTGTAACAGGGAGTTTAAAGCAAAAGGAGTACTCCTTTCATCAGCAACCTGCAGGCATGCCAGTTAGAACTTAAATTCTGTGTCACTGCTGTGTCTTTATCTCTGTTTACAAAGCAGGTATTTTAGCAGCATATATATATACACCTTATCTATCATCAAAGCGTTAGATACTGCATAAATGTATCATAATAATCCATTCCCTGAAGAATTTACATTTCTAGAGATAAAAGTGAGGATATGAGGTATTTACATGCATCTGTGTATGTAGTAGTGGAATAGCAAAATATATAACTTGGCAAGTGTTCTGTTAGATCCACAGTTTTATTTCTGTATTTCTAATCTTGAAGTGGGGTTTGGTTGGCAGAGAGTTGAAGTAAACTGAAAGACAAAAGGAATGCTTACCCTTTATTTTCTAGTGGAAAAGGAGGGATAGAAGTTAAGTGTGAGCAGATCATCACCTAGGAGCTTGAAGTGAAACGTCAGCCTTTTGCTGAAAAAATTCACTATGACACTATATCCACTATCTTGCCAGCTCTAAAAGATTTTTTTACCATTAGATGTGCATGTGGCTGTTAGCTGTAATACATACACCTCGAAAGATTTTAGAGCCTTGAGAGCCCTTGTCCACAGCCAACAGCCAAGTTGAGCTGGCTTGCTGGTTTTTTTCCTGTTGCTTTCCCTGAAAAAGTAATTTCTGATGTAGCTTTTGCCTGTACCAATGGGGTGAATTACCAAATGGTGTTACACATTCACAGATGGGAATGAGAACCCTGACACTTAAAAATCATAGAATCATAGAATGGTAAGGTTGGAAGGAACCTCAAGGATCATCTAGTTCCAACCCCCTGCCATAGGCAGGGACACCTCCCACTAGTACAGGTTGCTCAAGGCCTCGTCCAACCTGGCCTTGAACACCTCCAGGGAGGGAGCAGCCACAGCCTCCCTGGGCAACCTGTGCCAGTGTCTCACCACCCTCACTGGAAAGAACTTTCTCCTAACATCCAGGCTAAATCTTCCCTCTGCCAGTTTAAACCCATTGCCCCTTGGCCTGTCATTGCAAGACCTTGTAAATAGTCCCTTCCCAGCCTTCCTGTAGCCCCCTTCAGATATTGTGGAGGGGAGGGCTACTCACAGTAAAAGGAGTCCCCTAAAGTGATGTTTGAATATGGGGGTGGGGGGATGAGTGTGGGAAGTTAGGGAATGCTGCTCTGGAACCTATAGCACCTGCTATACATTGCTTGCCTCTGAGCTCACAATGCAGCTGGCATAGTATCAAGTATCACAAAGGGTATCAGCAGTGGGATTTTAGTAAAAGCCTCTGTGTTTAATAATTAGTGCTTTTTTAAGACTAAAAATTTATCCAGCATTAAGTAGAGAAGGACCTAACAAAATCCCATTTGTGCAAGTCTTTCTCTTATTTCAGTAAGTAGGACTCTTTGTAGAGCAAAGAACCAATAGTAGGATTTGCAGTATTTTTCCTAGAGATAGTTGACATCTTTCCACCTTACCACTTTATTTATTTTTTTTTCAGTTTTGTTGTCTGAGCTGTTAGTGTTTTTTGTCCCCTTCTTTGCAATCACTTTATTTTTAGCTTTTGACCCCCCTCTTTTTCTTTCACCCCCGAAGTGCTGATCTAGCTTCTTAAAGCTTTGAAAAACAGGTATCCATGAAGTCCCTTCTCCTTGACCCCTTCCTGACTGCTGCTGGAAGTACAGTTCTATGTTACATCCATACATTTCAACCTGTCCTTATAGTTACCATAGAAACTGGCCACAGGGCAGCGTAAAGCCACTGCTGAGGTGAGGAAGGGATAAGCCTTTCGGTTCCTAAAACAGAATAATAAATGTAAGGCTGGGAACGAATCTTACTCTAATTGTTCAGNCTCAGCAGGCACGGATACAATAGCAGAGCGAGAGGGAGCTTGTGCTACCTGCTCATCCTTTATATCCATTTCAGCCCGAGACTGACGGGCCTTGGACATAGATTAGCCAATCAGGATGGCAGTTTGCCCAGATTAGGTGAAGCTGGGGCTTTTGTCCCCTTTCCTGTGGCCAGCACCCCCAGCACAGAAGGAGGGGTAGCAGGGGATCACGCCTGGGCAAACCAGGACATGTACAAGCCCACTTGGCCTTTTTAGGCCTACCACGACAGATGTACACCTATCAAAGTATGAATGCTGTTGGTGCTGTAGCGTAACATTCAAATAACCTATATCCTTCAAGGAAATGTATGCATTGCTCCAGTCCAGTTGGTTTTCTCACACTGCCACAGAAAGTCATCATGTTCCCAAAGTGACCTGTCAATGTGGAAGCTGTCACAGAAGCTGATAATACTCTTGTGCCAGAAAACACCTCAGAGTCACAAAAAGTTGAAACAGAAATGCTGTAGGATGCTTTGATCTTTAATAGGGGAAGCTCTTGCTCTTCATTGCATCTGCACAGGCTTGTGCAAGAGCAGTTTTTTGGCCTGGTAAACAAGATTGAATTCAGCTTGCTTCAGTTCTGGGACAAAATCCAATTTTCTCTTTGCAAAGAGGTGATACTAGGTTTTCTGCAGCTTTAGAGTCTAAGTTATTGTTTTCAGCTGGGCAAAGTGAACGTTGAGCACAGGTATTCTGCTCTGATAATCTCTAGAAGGTGTGAGGTGAAGACTGGCTGATTAAAGTTGAGCCTGGCAAACCTGCAGCTGGTGAACATGGCAGAAACTCATCTGACATCCACTCAGCCTCAGCAATCCATTTTGCTTCAGAATGTGGGTGGGATTTTGGGTGGCATTCAAGTGATAAGGCTGCATGCCCAGAACACTGAGGTGCTGGAAGCTTGAGTCTTTTTCCTTCTGTCTCCTGTCATGCTCTCAGGTTTAAGTTCCTTCAGTGGTAAGAAGCTGCTAGGAGAAGACCCATAAAGCCTCAGTTTTGTAACTTTGGGAGTGAACAGGAGACAGATTTGGTTATGGAGGACTTTGGAGATGTCCATTTAGCAGAAGGTTTAATGAACAAAATGCTCTGTGTACTTCACTGATCTGGTGAAAGGTGATGAAGGGCTTTGATGAAGGGCAAGAATGGCCCATGATCCATAACAGCAAATGCTCCAGACAGATGTGGGCAAGTACAACTTGCTCTTAGAGCCAACCAGAAGTTACGTGACTCTACCCTTCCTGAATTGAGGGTAACAATAAACTTTCAGGAGAGCTTGTTAGTTCAGGGCTGGTGTGATGCTAGCAGCAGCCACATGGCTTTGGCAGGATATGGACAAAACTGCTGAATCTGCTGATTTGTCTTACTGTCAGTTTGGGATGCTGTTTTATTTCTTCCAAGCCAGGCAGCTGCTCACTGGCAGCTGGAGTAAGAACACTGCACTCTCAGTTCCCACAAGCTGCCGAACAGCTGTCAAGGAGAAGCTAATTTCTATTAACTGCTTTTCCTGACTGCATTTGGATTGTGAGCAACTTTGTATCCAGTTACCAGATCTTAGCAACTGCTGATGTGAGATCCTGGTCTCATTTATAACAATCAATCTGAAGCCACACATTTATTCCATCACACTTGCTTTTCATTTCCTTTTATTACAAATGCCACAAGACTGACTTTCTCTCCCCTCCAATACTGAATTCTTAAATTATGTGTTTGTGTAGCCTCTATGGTATACTTCAGTGGGTCTTAAACAACCTCAGGTTTTTGGGTTTTTTGTTTGTTTTTTTTAGAATTATTATGCTTTTTACCATAATAATGAAAAATGTTTTTTTGTAAATTCTAACGTATACATACAGTGATATTTAAACCCCACCTTTGAATATATTTTATATGACCTGCAAGACTTTGGAACTTAACTTGAAAAAAAGTTTCTCAACTGCCAAGAGAAAAATAGTTTTGCTATTTCAGCAGTTTATTAACAGAGAAAAACATGTTACAAATAAGATTACTCTGGTACCATATTTATTTCAGCAGTATGTTTGCATACCCAGTGCCCAATGAAAACAACAGATTGTGCTGGTTTGAGGCTAATTTTNCAGTGCCTCACCACCCTCACTGTAAAGAACTTCCTCCTAACATTGAGTTTAAATCTACCCTCTTCCAGTTTAAACCCATTGCCCATTCCTTAACTTCCATCCATCTGAGTCTAGTCTGGATGATTTCATTGTGTGTGGGGGGTGGGTAACTCCCAAACCATCACCCAGATACAACATAATGAATTCAGCCAGCTGTGTAGATTATGATGTTTTAAGCAGTTTTATTTTGAGAAGCGTCTGCCTGCCACAGTTTTGTGTACCACTATTCGATTTTCTTTTTCATTTTATTCTACTAAATGCTATTCTAGGTCTCTTTTTTCTTAGAGACCTCACGGGTTATAGTTGCAGATTGTTATTTACTAATAATGCTCACGTGATGAGAGAATAGCAAAAAGGCCCTGCAATCCTTTCTTTCATAGGCATAGTTGAATACAGAGGGTGTAACTAGAAACTTGGAACTACTGAAAATGTATCCGTGGCTTGTTATCTTTATTGTTCTGCTGATGGAATGTTTACAAAGGACCGAGCCTGCTATAATGATGTTCTGTAGCAGAAGATGGTTGTTCTTTACAAAACCAACTTTTAACCAGCTCCAGTTTAAACTGGCAGAGGAGAGATTTAGACTGAATGTTAAGAGGAAGTTCTTTACAGTGAGGGTGGTGAGACAGTGGCACAGGTTGCCCAGGGAGGTTGTGGCTGCTCCCTCCCTGGAGGTGTTCAAGGCCAGGTTGGATGAGGCCTTGAGCAACCTGTACTAGTGGGAGGTGGCCCTGCCTATGTTAGGGGGTTGGAACTAGATGATCCTTGAGGTCCCTTCCAACTCTACCATTCTATGACTCTATGATTGTATGATCCCTTTGGAGAGGAGTGTTCTAATATGTAATGTGTTTGTACTTGTGTAGTGTGAAAGCTCAGAACTTCTCCTGGATAACATCTGTAGTAGAATGATCTTATTTAGAACGTCTTCTCTGAAACAAGTGTACAAAAAAAATCCCTAGACTCCTCCTTTAGCTTTTTTTCATTCTGTAGAAATCCAATATTCAGCTTCAGTAAGTAATGCAACATTCTACATTTCTTAACTTAGAACATATCTTGGATGTCGAGCAATTGTTTCTAACATATTGTGGCAGGATGAAGTTTATCAATGCAACTTGCTTCTTTGTAAATTTTTTTCTGGTGTTGGTGCTTCTCTGTCTGCAAGAAATCTTTGTATTCATGTGCATGAAATATAGTTACTGCACTAACAATTTTATACTGGATTTGGCATTTGGCATGCAACTGCATTGTATATAAATAATCATAAATAGAAAGCATGCATGAAGAATTAGAGGACTGTATTGGAACCCTGGGAAAACAATTTGAACAAGTATGTCCTTATATCAGAGCTGTCTTCAGCCAGACCAGTGTCTACTCTTCTCCAGACAAACAATGTACATACAATTTGTCCGTGCAGTAATCCAACTACTAGTAGTAGTTTCAGCTGCAACTTGCTGCCTGTATAGTTATTTGGAAATGGGAAAAGAAAACAAATCAACGAATCTCACAGCAGCCTGGAAGACAATAACATGATCAGAACGAGTTCTGAGCTACAGGAAGAACCCTGTGGAAAGCTGTAGGTAGATATTTTTACATAGCAGGTTTGAAAAATGAAACAGATGCAGAATTTGCAGCACAATGGAGAAAGAAATGGCAGGATAAGAAGAATCATGTCTTGGGGATATTCCCAACAGAAAGACATCTGGCCTAGGATTATAAATCTGGACTATTTAATCTGAATCATCTTGAAACACTTGTAATTTATCCTTGTAGTGATCTTCAGCTTCCCTGTTCACTTTTTCTTTTGTAATAAGCCCATTTTTAACGCTTTAACACCTCCCCCCCCCCCTTTTCTTTTTTGGTCTTTAGTCAATATCTTTGTGTCGTGAAGTCAAAGAAGGTAAGTTTCAGATTCTAAATGATCTTAGGCACAACAGAAATAGGAGCACAGCATTGTTAAAGCAGCTTTTCACACTGCTTGAGCACTTCTTTAAAAAATATATTTAATGCTTTGTCTTTTGAATATAGCTGTCATGTGTGAGGTTTTGCTTTGTTTTGGTTTTTTTTTTTTAGTATCTCTTTACATTCTTTAATTTCTACAAGTTTTGTGAAACACCTTTCCCTAGGAAGCTTTTCTTAATGTATAATGCCTCTGTCTCTTATACTGCATTTTAAGCCTGCAACTTCTCATGTGAACCCAAAATATATCTCTTTTTTTTTTTTTTTAAATCAGTTTTTATTCTGGTATTTTGACAAACTGCTTATCTGCTAGTTTCACATTGTGAGATTGTTTGTTGTTTTGGGTTTTTGGTTTTTTTTTTGAGGATGCCTGTGTGAGTCCTCTAAATCTTCTCTGGAGATGTAAACCACATATGTTTTTATTGGCTTCCTCTCCTTACAAGATTTTAGACTACAGCAATTTCTTTCCAAACTCAGATAGGAATATATGGCTACACCCAATTCAAATAGGCAGGATACCAGAAAAGGAGAGCAGCAGAAGCTTCTAGTTTTTGCTGTATGAAACCTACTCCAGAAATGACTGGAGCAGCACAGATTTCTATATACTGAACACATTATTTGCACAGGGGTCACTGGCAGTCCTGGATCAGAGCTGGCCTTCATCACTCATATTTAAGACCTTGCTTATGTGAGAGCTCCATCAGCATTTCGCATCTGTAACCTGAATACAAAATCATGAATGCTTTACCTAAACAGGAGAAATATCAATTATTATAGAAGAGTTTCATTACTGATTACCACTTGTAGCAGCTTTTTAAAGGGATTCCTTATTGCACATAATTCTGGAATGAATTATGAATTATGACACCAAGCTGGGGGCAGGTGTTGATTGGCTGGAGGGCAGAAGGGCTCTGCAGTCCAAGGGGATGGCGTTCACAAATCCAAGTGCCAGGGGCTGCACTTTGGCCACAACAACCCCATGCAGAGCTACAGGCTGGGGTCGGAGTGGCTGGAGAGCAGCCAAACNTGATCTTTGAGGTCTCTTCCAACCTTGGCGATACTGTGATACTGTGAATGTTGAGGCAGCACGATTTCTTCACATGAGCAGCTAGCACAGTATGGATATGTTCAATCACTGAGCTCTTATAGCCTGAAGACATTATTTATTTATTTATGCTCCCCCTTAAAAACACTGAAAACGGGAAAGCTTTCTGCTGCATCACGTTTGCAATGCTGAAATGGGCAGTTCGGTTACACCACGTATAAGCTGAGGAAAATTGGGGAAATACGCCATCTACAGCTACCTTTGCAGTATTTTCTCTTGTGGTTGTGTTGTACAAAGCTGTTGTTGAAAAACCGCATTAGAAGTTCTGTCTGTTTAGTACTAATAAAGATGAAGACATTTTTTAACCTTGTATTTTTTTCCCCCCCACACATGGAGGCCTAATGTTAAGTAAAAAAATAGCATTATTGTATTGAAAAATTAATTGCTCTGCGTTTAAATTTTATTACTGCAGTTTCTCAGGTTGGGGGCTAAATTTACTGCTTGGACTGCCAGCTGTGGTCACAAGGAATCTGCACTAGTTTTATACAGATGCTCTGCATGAATGCAAGAAAGATGTTTCTGGAAATGCTGGGGTATGTTTAAACAGAAGGTTTGGAATCTTAACATGCCCTCATGAAGTACAATTCTAATATAAGGCGTAGGTTGATAGAAACAATAGAGTGGGAATTATTGCCTGCTTGGAGGTAACTGC
Source organism: Ramphastos sulfuratus (assembly GCA_013399055.1). Lineage (NCBI taxonomy): Eukaryota > Metazoa > Chordata > Aves > Piciformes > Ramphastidae > Ramphastos > Ramphastos sulfuratus. The sequence goes on along the minus strand of WBNM01033724.1, from coordinate 359 downwards.
TTTACCTATGATTGCCAGCTTTTTGCACTGGGAAGTACTTGACATAGCATCTCCCATCTGAATGCATATGCCAGGGGAGAAAATGTGCTCTTTTGTCTTCCCACATTTCTGCACGGTCTAATTGGATGTACCAAGCTGTGCTATCAGCTGTCTTCAGGAAATCATCTCTACTCAGTGGTGAGTTTGGTGCAAAGAAACAAGTCATCTAGCAGCTCCTAGGGTCCAAGCAGAAGGAGGGCATGTTTGAACAAGAGTGCTGCATTTCAGGAGCAAACATTGAGGCCGGTTGTCAGCAATTTGGAAAACAGAGCTACATATAGATGTAAAGTCACTATGATGTGCAAGAAAAAAAAAAAAAA
>WBNM01033720.1:6515-22339 GCA_013399055.1 Ramphastos sulfuratus | reverse complement strand
CTCCAACAGTTCCATGTCCCTGTCCCTCAACATGAAGTAAAACTTTGTTGTGAGGGTGCTGGAGCCCTTGAGCAGGCTTCCCAGAGAGGTTGTGGAGTCTCCTTCTCTGGAGACATCAATGCCCACCTGGATGTATTCTTGTCTGACCTGCACAGGGTGATTCTGCTTTGGCAGGGGATTGGACTCAGTCTCCAGAGGTTCATTCCAACCCCTGCCATTGTCTGATGTAATTAAAACCAAACAGTTTGTTCATTTGAGCAATTCCCAGTGAGTGCAGCTCCCACTGGCTGCAGTTTCCCACACTGTTCAGGTACAAGCTTTCAGTCCTCTCAAAAATTATCATGGAGATGGCAAAAATCATTCAAATTAGAATCTGCTGTGGATTTGCTCTGTTGCAGTCACAGGCAGAAATTAGAAGCTCAGCAGAAAGTCTCTAGTATGACATCAGAGAACCATGAGGACTTGTCACTAATTCTGATTCCTGAGGAGTTTCCTCCAGCTGTCCTGTCAGCCCTCACAAGTTGCACTGCATTTGTAGCAGTGTTGGTCAGGGAAAAAAAAAACAAACCAAAAAACCATGAATGGTTTGAATTTCTGTTTGGATCTCTTAGCAGTGAAGTATGAATTCAACAAGTGGTAGCTGCCATCCATGCTAGTGATCAGTACTGTCTGCACCTGCTTCCTGCAGCAATCCACAGGTGTCTCTGGTGCTTGGAAGCCTTTCACGTGGATCACCTGCCCTAGCAGCAGCAGCTCCTCCAAATCCTAGTGCACAACACTCTGACTAGCTCTAGACTACAACCTCTGGAAAAAAAAGGAGATGGATTTGGACCAGTCTGTGAGGAGAAAGGCAGGCAGGGAATGGCTTAATGTCCAGATGGACTGGTGATGAGTGGTGTCCAGCAAAGGACTGTACTGGGACCAGTGCTCTTCAGTGTCTTCATCAGTGACACAGACAGGGAGGTTTAGGCACCCTCAGCAAGTCTGCAGATGGTACCAAGCTGAGTGGTGCTGTTGGGAAGGCTGAAGGGTGAGATGGCAGCCAGAGGAACAGGGTGAGGAGGGCTGAAGAGAACCTCATGAGGTTCAGTAAGGCCAAGTCCAAGGTCCTGCACCTGGGTTGGGGCAATCCTTGATACCAGTCCAGGCTGGGGGGTGATGAGAGCAGCTCTGCAGAGGAGGAGTTGGTGCTGGTGGGTGAGAAGCTGGACAGGAGCCAGCAATGGGCACTGGCAGCCCAGAAAGCCAAGGGCAGCCTGGGCTGTATCCAAAGCAGCATGGGCAGAGATGGAGAGAGGTGATCCTGCCCCTCTGCTCTGTTCAGTCCTCACCTGCAGGGTTGGGGCCAGATGTGCAGCCCCCAACACAACAGGGACACGAACCTGATGGAGCAGGAGGCCACAAGGATGATNTCTCAGTCTTCTCTTCTCCAGACCAAGCAGCCCCAGGTCCCCCAGCCTCTCTCACCAGGCACTGCTCCACTCCCCTCATCATCCTTGCAGCCCTCCCTTGGACCCTCTCCAGCAGATCCCTGTCCCTCTGAAACTGGGGAGCCCAAACCTGAACTGAGTTGCACTTTTTAATGCAGTGTTGGCTAATTCAATTTAAATTTGCTGTCTGATCTGACACCTAATTATCTGCTGGTGAGCACAGATCAAATGGGGAGGTGGTGTTCATCTAGAAAGGCTTGGAGAGGGCAGATTTGCNGGTGGTTGTGGCCCCATCCCCGGAGACATCGAAGATCAACCTTGCTGTGGCCCTGGGGCTATGCAGGGTTTGGACCAAGCTCCTCTCAGTACACTCAATGATCTCTTAGGGTCCCTACCAACCCCTGACATCCTGTGAGCCTCTGAGAGGGGAAAGCTGGGGTGCATGATGTCAGCGAGGGGAAGGATGAGATNCCCATTCTGTGAATCTCTGATTCTTTATTTCCACTAAAATGCAGCTGTCCTGTGCTGCCCTTCTGAGTCTCAGCACTAATTAATTGCTGGCACTTTGAGGACTGCTCTCAGTGGTGCCTTTGCTTTTGCAGCTGCAATGCTAAATGGTTTAATTTGCTTTATTAACTTCAAAGGGGAGTTGATTGCTCTGGCAGGGCAGGAGCCAGGGCGGGGAGGTTCCCCTTGGTGGGGATTTCCCAGATGGGCTCTAACTGCCCTCATTTAAGCACAGAGAAGTTAAATGTGTCTGGTTCTGCTCTAGTGAGCACAGACATGGACACCTCCAGGAGCAGTTCTGCTGGTCTGGAGGGAAGGGAATAATCACCATGGCCCTCAGCACCACATCTCCACAGCTTTGAGATCCCCCCCCAGGGATGGGGAATCCACCACTGCCCTGGGCAGCCTGGGCCAGGCCTTGACAACCCTTTGGGGAAAGAAATTGCTCCCCATGCCCAACCTAAACCTCTCCTGGTGCAACTTGAGGCCATTCCCTCTGTTCCTGTTCCCTACTCCTTGGGAGAAGAGACCAAGCCCCCACCTCCCTTCAGCCCCCACCTCACTCAGTTGTAGAGAGCCAGAAAGTCTCCCTCTCAGCCTCCTTTTCTTCAGGCCAACCACTCCCAGTTCCCTCCCATCCCTCCCACATTAAGTGCACAGATCCTTCTCCAGGGGCTGGAGGAGCAGCAGTAGGTGCAAAGTGTCACATCTCACCTTCTCTTAGATGCCTGAGTTGTTCTCTGAGCAGGTCTGAGGTGATGATGATGATTTGGTAGTGATGAGCATATGAGCTGAATGATAACAGCCTGCTCTGAGAGTGCTGATCAGGTAGGACTGCACAATCACAACAGCTGGAGATAGGAATCCTCCCCCATGGGAAGCAGCCAAGTCCCCTGTGCTGGGCAGGTTTAAGGCTCAGCTTGGCAGGATGCTGACCCAGCTCATTTCAGGTACATTTGTGAGCCTTCAACTCCAATCCTGCCTCCAGCTCTCGTGTCCCCAGCAGAAGGAGGGCACAGAACTGCTGGAGTGAGGCCAGAGGAAGCCACAAAGATGATCCAAGGGCTGGAGCAGCTCTGCCTTGAGGACAGGCTGAGGGAGCTGGGGGGGTGCAGCCTGGAGAAGACTCCAGGGGATCTCAGAGCTGCCTTCCAACACGTGAAGGAATCCTGCAGGAAGGCTGCAGAGAGAATTTTCATGAGGGTGTCTGGAGACAGGCCAAGGGGGAATGGTTTGAAGCTGAGGGAGGGCAGGGTTAGACTGGAGCTGAGGAAGAAGCTCTTCATTACAAGGGTGGTGAGGCTCTGGTACAGGCTGCCCAGGGAGGTTGTGGGTGCCCAGTCCCTGGAGGTGTTCAAGGCCAGGTGGGATGAGGCCTTGGGTAACCTGGGCTAGTTGAGAGGTGTCCCTGCCCATGGCAGAGGGTTGGGGCAGGTGAGTTCTGAGGTCCTTTCCAACCTAGGCTGTTCTATGATTGCCTGTCACCTGAGGAGCTTGGACCAGATGATCCTTGGAGTCCCTTCCAACCTGGCATTTTGTGATTCCATGCTGCAGCTCAGCAGAACTCCTATGACTGAGCTGAAGAAGCCAAACCTTTGCTTGCTGCTTTGCAAACCTGTGTCCCTGTCTGCTCATCCTGCTCCAGCACTGTGCTAGTTGTTTAAAATACTCAATCTAAAAGGCTGAAGGCTGCATCTGCCTTGGCATGGCAGCTTCCTGGGACAGGATTTTCCTCCCAGGCTCTGCTGTGGAACTCAGGATTATTAAACTGAGAGAGTGAGCCAAAGAAACAATAATGGAAGAGGAAATTCCTGCAGAAATTGCACTTTGGAGGGGTTTGTTTAGACTTTATTACATTCATGTTGCTTTTATCCTAAGTCCTGACAAAATTTGAAGGTCTTCCAGTGTAAGATTTTGCTGCTTCCCACATGAATTCTCAGAAGAAACACACAAAGCTTGTCTCAGTTGTAGGTTTGCATCTGAAAGGGGTCTGCAAGAAAACCAGGAGTGGGCTTCTGGCAAGGACTGGGAGTGCCAGGCAAAGGGCTGGGAGTGCCAGGGCNGTGGGCTTATGGCAGGGTGTGGGAGTGGCAGGCAAAGGGCTGGGAGTGCCAGGGAAAGGGCTGGGAGTGCCAGGGCAAGGGCTGGGAGTGCCAGGCAAAGGGCTGGGAGTGCCAGGGCAAGGGCTGGGAGTGCCAGGCAAAGGGCTGGGAGTGCCAGGATGAGGAACAATGGCTTTGAGCTGGGAGAGGGGAGAGTGAGAGTGGAGATGAGGAAGAAATTCTTTAGAGTGAAGGTGGGGAGAGACTGGCACAGGTTGCCCAAGGAGGTTGTGGATGTCCCCTCCCTGGAGGTGTTCAAGGCCAGGTTGGATGAGCAGCCTGAGCTGGTGGGAGGCCATGGGGAGCTGTCTCTGCTCATCCAAAGCTGGATGAGCTTTAAGGTCCATTCCAACCCAAACCATTCTGTTTCTTACCACATTTGCCTCTTAACAGCTTGGACACTGCTGGAAAGGATTGGGACCTGCTCCACTTGAAGTGTAAACCTGCTTTGTCCATGCCTTAAGAGCTCCTATTTTATCTACACTTGAAGGACAGCCTTGTCCCAGCTGGCTGCTCAGTCTGTCTCATGCTCAAATTGTGGAGAGTGGGGGGAGGGAGACACTGGCACAGGTTGCCCAAGGAGGTTGTGGCTGCCCTCTGCCTGGAGGTGTTCAAGGCCAGGCTGGGTGAGGCCTTGAGCAAGCTGTGCTGGTGGGAAGTGCCCCTGCTCATGGCACCCTCCCTGTGATCAAAATGGGCAATAAAAAGAGGCCATGGGGTGGAAATGGGGTAAGAAAGACACTGTCTGGTGAAACTGGGGCAGGAAGGGGCTGGTGTGGTGAATGTTCTCCAAGGAGACCTCAGAGCAGCCTTCCAGTACCTGAAGGGGCTCCAGGAGAGCTGGGGAGGGACTTTTTGGCAAGGGCTGGGAGTGCCAGGATGAGGGACAATGGCTTTGAGCTGGGAGACTGAGAGTGGAGATGAAGAAGAAATTGTTGAGAGTGAGGGTGGTGAGACACTGGCACAGGTTGCCCAGGGAGGCTGTGGATGTGCCCTCCCTGGAGGTGTTCAAGGCCAGGTTGGATGAGGCCTTGAGCAAGCTGTGCTGGTGGGAGGTGTCCCTGCTCATGGCAGGGGGTTGCAACTGGATGCTCTTGAAGATTCCTTCCAACCCAAACCAGTGTTTCTCTCATCTCATCCATGCAAAACCACTTTGTAGTGCCTGAGGCTGCAGAAAAAGTGACTTGGTGCTGTGGGTTTGTTTTTTTCTGGCCAGAACCATGGCATCTGGTGCACAGTTAAGGAACTCTGCCCTTGGTCCTCACTGCTCAAGGCCCAGCTGCCATCTCGGGGGGGGTCCTTTGAAACCAACCCTTTGCAGGAACTCAGTGGTTTGGTGTTCTGTGCATGCAACTAAGAGCTTCTGTCTGGTGCAGTGGATCAGTCTGTGCAGTGAGTGTGGAGTGCAGCCTGCTGAGGTGGAGGTGGGGGTGTGGTGGAGCTGGGATGCTTGCTTGCTAACATCTGTGTTTGTTTGTTTGCAATGAACAGCCCGAGTCACCCAAACCCGTCAAGCATCAGGCAAGTGCCTTTCTTTCTGCTTTTACACTTCACCTGGGCAGCTGCTGAGTGCTCCTCCCTTTGCTGTCCTTGTCTCTTTGTAACCTGGGGGGAGCCTTGGGGAGGTACAGAGCTAGTAGGAGATGTTTAAGTGGCTCGCAGGGAGGGGGCCCAGGGAGCAGCTGAAAAGCTCCTCAGGGTTGCAAAGAGCTTCTCAAAAGGCTGAGGTGATGCTTGTGTGCTGAAGCAGCAGCTTCATAGACTCACAGGATGGGGTGGGTTGGAAAGGACCTTTAATGATCATCCAGTGCCCACCTCCTGCCATGCCCAGGGACACCTCCCACTGGCCCAAGGTGCTCAAGGCCTCATCCAGCCTGGCCTTGAATACCTCCAGGGAGGGGACATCCTCCCTGGGCAACCTGTGCCAGGCTCTCCCCACCCTCACTCTCAACAATCTCTTCCTCATCTCCACTCTCTCTCTCCCCTCTCCCAGCTCAAAGCCATTGTCCCTCGTCCTGACACTCCCAGCCCTTATCAGAAGTCCCTCCCCAGCTCTCCTGGAGCCCCTTCAGAGGTACTAAGGTCTCCCTGGAGCCTTCTCTTCTCCAGGCTGCACACCCTCAACTCTCGCAGCCTGTCCCCACAGGGGAGGTTCTCCAGCCCTCTGACCATCCTTGTGGACTCCTCTGGAGCCTCTGTAGCAGTCTAAGAGGTTCACCCTCTCCCTGGCTGCCCCTCTCCAGGGTCCCACATGTCTGCTTGGGCAGCATGCTGCTGAGTGCAGAACTCCTGGAATATGAAACAAAGGACTAAAGGAATGAGTTGGAGTAATGGAAACTTCCAAACTCCATTCATGAACATCCTGTTCTATCTGGCTATACTTACAGCATCTCTGAAATCAAAGGCTTCCCCTGACTCTCTAGCATCAGTGATGCAAGCAAGGAGCACATGAAGCTGGAAGAGGGGAAATTTAGAGTGGAGACTGGGAAGAAGCTCTCTGGAGTGAGGTGGTAAGACACTGGCACAGGTTGCCCAGGGAGGCTGTGGATGTCCCCTCCCTGGAGGTGTTCAGGACCAGATTGGATGAGGCCTTGAGCAACTTGGGCTAGTAGGAGGTGTCCTTGCCCATGGCAGAGGGTTGGAACTGGATGAGCTTTAAGGTTCCTTCTAACCCATTCTGTGATTCTGCTCAGTGTTGCTGCCTAAATTAATGTCTCTTCCACTGGGCTTCAGCTGCTCTTACTCCTCAGGTTGGCTGGAGCCACCATGCAGGTAAAGGAGAGAGGTGGATTAGTGGAAGCTTCCAAACCCCTTTGGTTAACATCCTGCTCTGTCTGGACATTTCTGTGGCTTCTCAGATAACCTGATAGGGCCTTTGGCCTCCTGTGGCAGCAGTGCTCAGGCTGCTCCAGCCCACCTTGCACAAGAGCAGTAGCTGCAGTACTCCCTGTGCTGTGGAGCTCCCAGTGAAGGAGAGAAGGAGGAGCTGTAGGGGCAAGTGGAGAGTAAGAGTGGAAGGAGATTCATGATTGCTGCAAGGTAAATGCTGCCCTCTGAGCTGAGCTGGTACCTGATGCCTTTGGGCACAAGGCATGAAATAAAAGCTTTGCAGCTGCTCCCTGGGGATGGTGCAACCAAGGCTTTGGTAACTGAAGAAGCCACCATGAGTTAGTTCACCTGATTGTGGTCTTCTCCTTATAGTGTGGCTTAAGCTGCAGTGGAATGGAGAACAGTAAAAGTTCTTTCAAGTTGGGTCTGGTGTGTGAGGAGCAAAAATCACTTGCCAGGAGAGCTGAGATGCTCTCAGTGACCTGATCAGACTCCAGCCCCTCCATGTCTCTGAGCCCATGGTCTCATGGTCAGAAGTTACAATCTTCATCCTCCCTCCACTGGAAGGGTTTGCACTCAAATGTTCCTCTGCTCCCCAAAGAGAGCAGTGTTTAGTTGCAGCCTCCTCTTGCTTGGAGCTGCCCTGCCAGGCTGGAACTAAACCATCTGTTGGCCACCATCTCCAGTGCCTCAGTGGGAAGGTTCTAATCCACAAGTGTTGATATTGTCTAAACCATAACCATTAACATTTCTGTCTCAATGTCATCCTGAACTCCAGAGTGGATCCCTGGTGTATGTGAGTAGCATGGAGCTGGCCCTGCCTCACCCAGGCTCCACCAGGAGCCATCACCAGGCTGCTGGTGGCTCTGAAAGGGAGACAAGAACCTGTCCTGGCCTGAGTGTTGCCCTGCATGAGATCCTGCATGACTTCTTCTGTCCCACAACACTGTGATACTGCTTTTTCCAAGTTGTCTGTAGGTGCCTGTGCAGCAGAGGTGTCCACAGGACACACTGACATTCATTCCAAGAGCAGAATTGGCTTTTGGCTGTAAAGGAAACCATCTGAAACTGAAACCTGCCAAATGAGCCAGCAATGTGCCCTCAGGGCCATGGGCTCCTGGAGGGCATCAAGAAGAGTGTGACCTCCAGGTTCTCCTCCCCCTCTACTCTGCCCTAGGGAGGTCACATCTGGAGCTGTTACTCCAGAGACAGGGAACCACTGGAGAGAGGCCAGCTGAAGCTACAAAGATGCAGAGGGGATTGGAGCAGCCCTGAGGAGCAAAGGCTCAGAGCCCTAGGGCTGAGAGCCTGCAGAAGAGCAGCCCCAGAGGGCATCTGAGCAATGCTCAGCAACAGCTGAAGGAGCTGTGGAGGGCAAGAGGATGGGGCCAGACTCTTGTCAGTAGTGCCCAGGGACAGGACAAGTGGCAATGGGCACAGACTGGAGCCCAGGAGGTTCCATCTGAAGATGAGGAGAAAGTTGTTTGTTGTGAGGGTGCTGGAGGCCTGGAGCAGGCTGCCCAGAGAGGCTGTGGAGTCTCCTCTGGAGAGCTTCCAACCTCAGCTGGGCATTGTGATCCTGGGCAAGCTGCTGTGGGTGCCCTGCTTTAGCCAGGGGGATTGGACTGGATGATCCCCAGAGGTCTCTTCCACCCCTCCAAGCTGGGATTCTGTAAATCAGAAGCTGTTTAATCTAGGGCAAGATTTTTGCTGCTTCTTAGTTACAGCCACAAGCTGCTATATGAGTGCAAGCTGTAGAGGCTGGCTGTAGGCTGGGAGCCCTCTGCTCCTTCTCATGGCCTCAGTCACACCACAGGACCCACCTGAACAAAGTGATCATAGAATGGAGCTACTAAGAACATTTTTGCATCCAGTTGGAGAATTTGAGTCAAATTCTTTTCTGAGTAGTTCTGTGGCAGGGCAGATGAAGGTGGTGGGAGAGGGAAGCGAGGGAAAGGCTGTGCCAAGCCTGCAGTGAGATGGTTAAGGTGGCACAGAGATGATGCTGTGTGGAGGAGTCAAGTGTTGGAGGCAGCCTGCAGGGGAGCTGGCTTGGAGAAGGCAGCAGTGACTCACTTGCTGCCTTCAGTGCCTGTAAAGTGGATTTATTTCAGGCTGTGTCGAGCAGGGCAGGGAGGCTGCTTGGCTTTGGACTGCCTGTCTGAGCAGCAGCTGACAGCAAGGGTGGGAGAGGGGAGCAGCAGGAGTGGTGGGAGCAAATTCCTGCCCACTGCTGATGGAGTTAGAGAGGGAGATTTGGAGAATGTGTGTGTGTGGGGGTGAAGGGTCTGGAGAGCAGGGCTGGGCAGGGAGCTGAGATTGTTTAGTCTGGAGAAGGCTAAGGAGAGACCTCAGTGCTCTCCAGAGCTCCCTGAAAGGAGGCTGGAGGTGTGTGGGTATTGATCTCTTCTCCCAAGCAGCTAGTGATGGGGCAAGAGAAAGTGGCCTGGTGCCCCAGGGGAGGTTTAGGTTGGCCATGAGGAACAATTTCTTCCCCTCAAGGGTTGCCAAGGCCTGGCCCAGGCTGCCCAGGGCAGCAGTGGAGTCCCCATTCCTGGAAGGGTTTCAGAGCTGTGTAGATGTGGTGCTGAGGCTTAGTGGTGCCCTGGCAGTGCTGGGTTAATGCTTGGACTGTAAGATCTTAATCTTGGACTTTAAGATCTTAAAGGTCCCTTCCAACCAAAGCAATTCTGTGGTTCCAGCAGGCATTTAGTTTTCCTCCAGCTGTGGGTGAGTTTAAAAGTCCTCCTGAGAACTCCAGTGTTGGCAGCCCTCATTCATTGGCACTGTGGCCTGGGCAGTGCTTGGTGTGCTCTGGGCTAAGCCTCTCACAGGTTGATTTCTTCCTTAGTTCAGGAGTCAGAGAATATCTGGTCCCAAAGGGAATGCATTTGGAAGTAAACAAGCTTGGAGCAGCTAACTTGAGGTTACATTAAAGAAGGAGCAGCCATTAGCTTCCAGGAGAACCTGAAATCTATTTCACTATCCAAATAAAAGCCTCTTTTAGGTGCTAAGTAGGGAACTTGAAACATTCCTGTGTAAGAGTTGACCTCGTGGAAGCCTTCAGGGACTTACCTTCCCTGTTCTTTGATGCTCACTCTGCTCATCCACACCATAAATCATTGGAAAAAGCAAGTTTGGGAACACAAACATCAGTTTTGGAGACTACATTCCAGACAGCTTTTGGGTTTTTTAAAGGCATCCCTCAGAGCAGGAAGGACAACCTCATCTCTTCCCATCTCCACGTGTGCCTCCTGGGCTGGTGGAAGCAGCACAGACCTCCTGGTGGCCAGCACTGGCAGAAGCTGTTGTGCTCAGGTCCTTTGGATCTCTGCAGCCATCAGCTTGACCTGAAACGTTTCCAAAAGGTCACCCTGAGCAGTGTTGGCTGAGTTGAGCAGTGGCAGAATGCTCTTTGTAGCTGCTCTTGCTCAGCTCCTCTGCTGCCCTTCTGGCTGCTTCTCAGGTGCTTGCAGGTCAGAGGTGTTGCAATGATCTGGACTCGATGATTTTAGAGGATGGGATTTAGATTGGGTGTTAGGAACAAGCTCTCTGGAGCAGCTCTGCTGTGAGGACAGGCTGAGGGAGCTGAGGTGGTTCAGCCTAGAGAAGAGAAGGCTCTGGGGGGGACCTTAGAGCTGCCTTCCAGTACCAGAAAGGATCCTACAGGGAGGCTGTGGAGGAATTTTTCATGAGGGTGTCTGGAGACAAGCAAAAGGGGAATGGTTTGAAGCTGAGGGAGAGCAGGGTTAGAGTGGAGCTGGGGAAGAAGCTCTTCAGTACAAGGATGGTGAGACTGGAACAGGCTGTCTGGGGAGGCTGTGGGTGCCCAGTCCCTGGAAGTGTTGAAGGCCAAGTTGGATGAGGTCTTGGGTAGCTTGGGCCAGTGGGAGGTGTCCCTGCCCCTGGCAGGGAGGTTGGAGCAGATGAGCTCTGAGCTCCCTTCCAACCTAAGCCATTCTGTGATTATTTAACCATGAGGGTGCTGGAACACTGAGCAGGTTACCCAGGGAGGTGATTGAGGCCTCATCATCTCAATATCTCAATATCTCCAGAGATATTCAAGGTCAGACTCAACAAGGCTCTGAGCAACCTGATCTAGTGGAGGATGTCCCTGCTGACTGCAGGGGTTGGGCTGGATGAGCTTTGGAGTCTCTTCCAACCCAGAGCAGTCTCTGGTTCTGTGGGTTAATGCCCAGGGTGGTGTTGGGGTGTGGCTGGGCTCGATGGTTTGAGTGGGGTTGTTTTTCCAGCTGAAACAATTCTGGGGCTGAAAGCAAGGTTGAAAAGAGAGATTCCAAAGGCTGTTGTCAAATCCCTGTGTGAGGAAGGCTGAGGAGGTGGCAGTGGAGGGAGGCCGAGGAGGTGGCAGTGGAGGAAGGCTGAGGAGGTGGCAGTGGAGGGAGGCTGAGGAGGTGGCAGTGAGGGAGGCTGAGGAGGTGGCAGTTGAGGAAGGCTGAGGAGGTGGCAGTGGAGGGAGGCCGAGGAGGTGGCAGTGGAGGAAGGCTGAGGAGGTGGCAGTGGAGGGAGGCTGAGGAGGTGGCAGTGAGGGAGGCTGAGGAGGTGGCAGTTGAGGAAGGCTGAGGAGGTGGCAGTGGAGGGAGGCCGAGGAGGTGGCAGTGGAGGAAGGCTGAGGAGGTGGCAGTGGAGGGAGGCTGAGGAGGTGGCAGTGAGGGAGGCTGAGGAGGTGGCAGTGGAGGAAGGCTGAGGAGGTGGCAGTGGAGGGAGGCCGAGGAGGTGGCAGTGGAGGAAGGCTGAGGAGGTGGCAGTGGAGGAAGGCTGAGGAGGTGGCAGTGGAGGGAGGCTGAGAGTGTGGCAGTGGAGGGAGGCCGAGGAGGTGTCTGTGGGGAGGTTCCAAATAACTGCACTAAACTCTTAACCCAATGCCTCTGGGTTTGCTTCTTACCACTCCAAGTCTGTGCCTAATTCCATGAGCCCAAAGGGGACTCTCCATACTCAGTGGTTTTCAACATCCATCAAGTCCTGTCGGTGACTGCTCTGTGTGTGTCTGTGTGTGTCTGTGTCTGTCTGTGTCTGTCTGTGTCTGTCTGTGTGTGTCTGTGTCTCTGAGAAACCTTCCCAAAGCCAACCAAGAACCCAAGGCCATTCCTGGATTGATGCAGGAGGCTCCTTAGGTGTGAGGGGAAGGTGCTCAGCCCTTCAGAAGGTGTTCTCCCTGCCCCAGCCCGGGTGGAATGGCTGTTAGGAGGAATGTAGGAAGCAGCTCAGCACTGCCTCTGCCCTCTGCTCACCTCTGCTTTCTGTTTGACTCGTAGGGGGAACTGGAACGTCAGCTTCTGCAGGCCAACCCCATCCTGGAGTCCTTCGGGAACGCCAAGACAGTGAAAAACGACAACTCCTCCCGCTTCGTGAGTGCCTGCTGCTGCCTGGGCAGCTGCAGAGATCTGCTTAGCCTCTGCTCCAGCCCCTATCAGCCTCTGCTTGGCTCTCTTCCCTCCAGAGACCCCCCCTTAGCCTCTGCTCCAGCCCCTATCAGCCTCTGCTTGGCTCTCTTCCCTCCAGAGACCCCCCCTTAGCCTCTGCTCCAGCCCCTATCAGCCTCTGCTTGGCTCTCTTCCCTCCAGAGACCCCCCCTTAGCCTCTGCTCCAGCCCCTATCAGCCTCTGCTTGGCTCTCTTCCCTCCAGAGACCCCCCCTTAGCCTCTGCTCCAGCCCCTATCAGCCTCTGCTTGGCTCTCTTCCCTCCAGAGACCCCCCCTTAGCCTCTGCTCCAGCCCATATCAGCCCTTGCTTTGCTCTCTTCCCTCCCCAAGTTCAGGTTCTCTTGCAGTGAGTGCTGTGGTCACTGGAGGTGCATCCTCATGGGCTGGGCAACACTGGCATGACTCTTACCCACCTGCTAACCATCCCTGAACCCATCTGGTGCTCAGAGTGTAACAAGCATAGCTGTGCCACAGAGCTAAACTCTAACCATATGAATACAAGTGGGATGAATTGGCTTGAACAAAAGGTGCTGGTTGAGAGCTGCTGAAGATGAGGCAGGGTGTGCCCAGCTGGCCAAGAAGGCCACCAGCATCCTGGCCTGGGCCAGCCATAGTGTGGCCAGCAGGAGTAGGGCAGTGATAGTGCCTCTGCACTGGGCACTGGTGAGGCCACACCTCAAATCCTGGCTTCAGTTTTGGGTCCTTCATGCCAAGAGGGACATTGAGGAGCTGGAGCTGGTCCAGAGAAGGGCAACAAAGCTGGGGAAGGGTCTGGAGAAGAAGGCTGGGGAGGGGCAGCTGAGGGAGCTGGGGGTGTGCAGTGTGGAGCAGAGGAGGCTGAGGGCAGAGCTCATTGCTCTCTGCAGCTCCCTGAGAGCAGGCTGCAGTCAGGTGGGGGTTGGGCTCTGCTCCCTAGGATCAGGTGATAGAAGGAGAGGAAATGGCCTGGAATTGTGCCAGGGGAGGGTTAGTTTGGACATCAGAAGAAATTTCTTCCCTGAAAGGGTTCTCAAAGCCTGGCCCAGGCTGCCCATCCCTGGAGGTGTTTAGAAGCTGCAGAGCTGTGGTGCTGAGGGCTCAGCAGCAGCCTTGGCAGGCTCAGGGGGTGGTTGGGCTCAATCATCTTTAAGGTCTTGTCCAACTCAAACAGTTCTGGGGCTGTAAGGTGCTGAGCACTCTTGTGTCTGGCTGCTGTTGGTGTTGGGTCAGTGCCTGCTGTTTTGGTGGCAGATAACCACTTTTGATGTATTCCATTGTTGTAGCAGCAGGGTGGAACTGGGGGTGAGTAGCTAAAAACCACTTCTGAAATTTCCTTTCCTTTGAAGGGGGGAAAAAAAAAAAAAAAGAGTCTCCTGTTTCAGGGGAAGATGTTTTCAGCCCAGCTCTGGGGCTCTAGAGGAGCTCTTAAATCTCTTTTCCTGTGAGAACAAAGCTCAAATTCACAGAACAACTGAAAGATTTCTTGGCTGCCTTTGGTGCTTCAGCAGTTGCTTGGATTTATGATGTATGAACTCAGCTCCAGTGATAAGGACTCTGGAAAACTCTCTGCCTCAATCCCTTCAGCTGCCTTTGCAGTCAGGAAGGGAGAGCAGAGCACTGCTGAAGTTCAGGTTTGATAGTTTTATTGCCCCTGCTTTGGTGCTCAGTGCTTGATGCTGTTGTCTGCTGGCTGTAGGGTGTAGCACATTCAGCAGGTTTCCCTGGGAGATGATTCTGAGTTCATGTCTTGAATCCATCAGAGAGTCTCCTGATTTCACACATTCACAGGCTGCGTTGGGCTGGAAGGGACCCTCCAAGGGCATCTTGTGCAACCCCCTGCAGGCAGCAGGGACACCTCCAGCTAGAGCAGGCTGCCCAGAGCTGCACCAAGTCTGACCTTGAATGTCTCCAGGGATGGAGCCTCCACCACAGCCCTGGGCAGCCTGTGCCAGTGTTTCCCCATCCTCACTGTGCAGAACTTCCTCCTGATGTCCAACCTAACTCTGCCCTGCTTCAATTTCAAACCATTGCCCTCATCCTATCCTTCCAAGCCCTTCTGAACAGTCCCTCCCCAGCCTTCTTGTCAGTCCTCTTCAGATATGGAAATGCTGATCTCAGGTCTCCCTGGAGCCTTCTCTCCTCCAGGCTGAGCAGCCCCAACTTCCTCAGCCTGCCCTTGTATCAGAGGTGCTCCAACTCTCTGATCATCTTCATGGCCTCCTCTGGACCTGCTCCATCAGGTCCATGTCCTTCCTGTGTTGAGGCCCCACAGCACTGCAGGTGAGGTGTGAGCAGAGCAGAGGGACAGAATCTCCTCTCTCCACCTGCTGGCCACACTGCTTTGGCTGCAGCCCAGGCTGCCCTTGGCCTTTAATGGGAGCTGCTTCCCTAGAAGATGCTGAGCATCTGGTTTGTGTTACTGCAGTCTGCTGGCGTGGACATAATCACTGGGATGGCTCCAGCTCTATTTTTATAAAGCAGCCAGGATAATGCACTCCAGATGGGTTTATCTCATGCAGAAAAAATCATCTTTGGGAACAACCATTTTAAAACCTGCTTTAAAAAGTTGATCCATCCTCCCCCAGAGTGGGAAGTGCTGTTCATCAGCCCATGCAGGCTTAGCAGTCTTCAGCACTCAGCAGGGATGTGCCAGCCTGGTCCCTGCTTGCTGGTAGGACCAGAAAGGACTGAAACAGGATCCTTGTCAAGTCAGTTCTCCTCCTCTTTTCTTCTACCAGAGGCAGTGTTTCAGGGAAGAAAGGCTGCAGTCTGCAGTGGATTTGCTGGGTTAAGAACTGGCTGATACCTGGGCTCAGAGTGGTGGGGGCTGGAGCTAACTCCAGTGGGTGGCTGGACACAGATGCTCTTCCCCAGGGCTCAGTGTTGGGGCCAGTTGTGTTTGACATCTTTATCAGTGGTCTAGATGAGGGAATTGAGGCACTCTCAGTGAGCTTGCAGAGAACACTAAATTGGATGGCACTGTGGAGGGCAGGAAAGCTTCTACAGAGGGATCTGGGCAGGCTGGATCAATGGACCAAGGTTTAACAAGGCCAAGTGCTCACTTGGGGCACAGCCACCCCATGAACACTCCAGGCTTGGGGCAGAGTGACTGGAAACTGCCTGGTGGAAAAGGACATAGGGGTGCTGAGTGACAGCAGCTGAAGATGGGCCAGCAGTGTGCCCAGCTGCCCAAGAAGGCCACCAGCACCCTGGCCTGGGTTGGTAATGGTGTGGCCTGCAGCAGGAGGGCAGGGTCCGTGCCCCTGTGCTGGGCAGTAGTGAGGCCACACCTCACATCCTGCCTTCAGTTTTGGGCCCTTCACTCCAAGAAGAACATTGAGATGCTGGAGTGTGTCCAGAGAAGGGCAGCAAAGGTCTGGAGAACAGGGCTGAGGAGGAGGAGGAGCTGAGGGTGTTGAGTCTGGAGAAGAGGCTGAGGGCAGAGCTCATTGCTCTCTGCAGCTCCCTGAGAGGAGGCTGCAGGCAGGTGGGGGTTGGGCTCTGCTCCCTAGGATCAGGTGATAGGAGAGGAA